>JANHZT010002422.1:277354-290969 GCA_032468215.1 Stegonotus admiraltiensis
TTTTATCTTTGGCTGTGCACCGCCCTGGGTCCTTCGGGAGAAGGGCGGTATAAAAATCTAATAAATAAATAAATAAAAAATAAACTATTCTTTATGCAGATAGTTTAAAAAATATTTTGTAATAATGTACAAAAATACATAGAGGTAATTTTGTTGATAATCCACCTCCCACCCCAAAATAGAATTTCATGGTTCATTTTTAATCTCTATTCCCTATTATGTTCCTCAGTATGTTATGGAATCAGATTCTCCTGTATTTTCCTTTTCTTGAAGTCCTTCATATCTTCATAATGCTGCACAAGAGTTTGTATTATAGAATGCTTCAGGGAAACATTTCTTTATAGCCAGATAAATCTTCCTTGAGAGTAGTTAAGGCATCAGGCAAAAAACTGGAAGAATCTGAGTTCTAATCCTGTCTTAGGCACAAAGTCAGTTGTGTGACCTTGGACCGGTCAGTCTCTCTCAGCCCCAGGACGGAGGCAGTGGCAAACCAGTTCTTGCCAAGAAAACTGCAGGGACTTCTCCAGACCAACACCAGGAATTAACATTGACTTGAAGACCAGTGCCCCTCCCCACCCCACAAATGTTTCTTACTATATTCTTCCAGCTCTGTAAATTTATATTGCAGATGAAGATTTTGCCTGCATTTAGTATGTGGAGATAGTGCACAAGTAAGGAAAAATATGTAGCTGCTTTAATGATTCAAAAAGATCTGCTTTGTATGTGTTTCTGTACATTCTAAAGCACCACTTTTAAAAGATTTGTTTTCAGTTGGAACACTTTAATTTAATATGCATTATAAATTGAGTTGTGGAATCTTATAACGGGGGAGGGAAGGATTCATGTTTAAAACTTAATCACAAAGAACTTTGCTTTCTCCATAGAGGAAGACTTTGAGAAATTGCCACAATCCACCATTCCTGAAATGCAACGCAGTAACCTGGCACCAGTTATATTGCAGCTTAAGGCATTAGGAATTGACAATGTGCTTAGGTTTCCCTTCCTCTCAGTAAGTAAGAGAACCTTGTTTAATCTTTCGTATTTATCATATGAGAAAAAAAAACTCTTAAGATCTCCTATTCTTTTATAGTATCTCTATTTCCCACCATTCTTCAATAGGGGAAGGGTTATGGTAAAACCTAACCATAGCACAATAAGAAAATGATGCGAAGTGATGGGGATGTTAGACATAGGCCATAAAGACCCACAGCAAAGCACCTGTTTGACTGTGCAGCTGACTGACGGCCTTTGGATCAGCCACCCCACTTGCTTTGCAATGTTTTATTGTATGAATCAAAATAGGGCAGATCCCAAAAGCTGTTTCTCTTTTCATTTCATGCTTTTCATACATTAGTTTAATATTACTTTGCTTTAGGCTACATACTGTATACCAGCGTAAACCTCAGCGAGGTTTGCACAAAAACCTTGGCTCCAAGATAGCTATGTCTAGTTCTTTTGTAGACCTGTATGTGTTTAATGCAGTGCTCTACAAACATAGAAACTGCTGGTTACAAAGTTGGTTGCATTAAACTGGATTTACAATTATGTGAAGATAAGTATACACGTATTTTGAATCCTATGAAAAAAATATTTCCCTTCAGATTTTATAAATATTTGCTTATCTGAATGCTGTCAGGGCTTCAGCTGGGTTCTGTAGATATTAAAGAGGCTTGAGTGAATGAATGGCATCAATGATTGGTGATAGTCTCACTTATTTCATAAAGTCATCCAGCCTAGGTATCTTCCTGGATGCAGGACTCCTGCTGGAAGCCATGGTGGCAGCTATGGTCAGGAGGGCCTTTGCACAAATTCATCTTATACACTAACGGGTGGTTCCTGGACTGGAAGGCCTTGCTCATAATCACTCATGCCTTAATTACTTCCTGTTTGGATTGCTGCAATGCTGTCTACATGGGGCTGCCATTGAAGACCATCCAGAAACTGCAACTGATCCAGAATGCAGTGGCACATTCGGTTTTGGGTGCCCCACCGTTCACCTAACTTATATTGATGCTGTGTCAGCTGCCCTGGCTCCCAATTGTTATCCAGGTGCAATTCAAGGTTCTGAATGACTTTTAAAGCTCTACAGAGCACAGGGCCAGGGTACTTTGGGGACCAACTTTTCCTGAAGATATTTGCATGTCTTACTAGGTTACATAGGGTGAACATGCTCCCCTACCTTAAATGTTGTTATTTAATGGGAAGTTGGAAGAAGATCTTCCCAGTGGCTTTCCTGCCTTTTTAAAATAGCCTCCTAGCACAGATCCAAGACATGGCTCTTCCCCCAAACATTGTCTTTTAAGTTGCAAAGTGGAGTCTTCTTTAATCTGTGCCAAACTTTTTTGAAGGCAAGTAGATTACAATAGGAGACTACTGATTCCTTCCTGAATTCATAGAAAGGTGGGTTTCTAAATTGAAAATATCCTTCTATAACAAAGAACAAATTATATTACTTCTTTTTCTCTAGCCTCCACCAGCTCAATCAATGGTGCAAGCTCTGGAGCTGTTGTATGCCTTAGGAGGTAAGATGGTGTCTTTGTTTATTTTTAACTCTCGAGGGAGTGAAAGGTATGGATGTTATTGCCTTTACACCTAGGTACCATTTATCAATTAACCAAGATAGAACTGTCTTGCTTTTAATGTACCAGGGTTATAAGAACGAAAACATTTTTGCCTTTGATGTGAAGCATTCTGAAGATTTGCTTGTTCTGTGTCAAATGCATGCCAAAAATTTTGTAAGATCTATAAAGCAGTTCTTTTTCCCCCCAGTCCAGAGTGAATATTTATGGCTTTTAGTTAATGTAATCAGCATTGCAGAGCTTCTTGTATATCCTTTGCAATTGAGTGCTATCTATCATTTATAACAGTAATACGTTCATTGTTGGTCAATTTATCTCATTTTTAGATATTTATGTATTGATTGTTAATCAATAGGTTCAGGGGATTCTGAACCTAGATTCTGAGAATTTAAATTACTTTATTTCAGTATTTTTCAACCTCAGCAACTTTAAGATAAGTGGACTAATTCCTAGAATTCCCCAGCATGCAGGTTGGCAAAATTCTGGGAGTCCACCCATCTTAAAGTTGCTGAGATTGAGAAATACTGCTTTACATAAACTTTATCAATAATAAAATGGGTATTGTAAAGGAAGAAAGGGAACTTCTCTTGCAGCCTGTTCTTCTTTAGCAATTGTAACACCCATTCATTTGGCTCAGTTGGCTCAAAGGGTTGCTCTTTGCTTTGATTATCAATGGCTCATTTATGTTTTCAGGTTTGATACTGAAATATTATTGAGCCTTTTTTATTCTTAGCTTTTTGTTTTTTGTGATGGCATCTGAACTCTGCTGTGAGTGGGCTCTCATTCCTTGGCTTTGAAAATAGGTACTTTCATGAAGGCTTAGTTATGCATAGAACATCTTTCCAGTGAATAGTTTAAACTTGTTTGCTGATAATTTAGTGCATTTTATAAGAATCCTCTGGTTGTCATTGCATTTTTCATATGGATTTTGAACTTTTGATGGTAATATTTATATATCTTGTATATGTGCTTCCATCTTTAGATCAGGTCTGAAAAGTCAAAGGTGCAACATCAAAATTATAATTATAAAAACGCAATACATTTTATACAACTAGGCTGTTGTTAAGAAATGCTTTTAAGATTGTAAAAATAATAGGAGATGCTGTATTTTTCTGGGGGGGAAAAGGATATGTACATTTCAACATTCATCATTGATTACATTTTTGTTATATGAATGCTAGGCTGAAGATATAGCAACTCATATAATGCAAAGATCCCAGGAATATGGTTTTAGCTCTGGAAAATAATACAGTCAATAATGTCCTGAATTACCAGAATTGACATTCTGTATCATTTTTTTTCCCCCTCCTGCAGGACTGGATAAATATTGTCGGCTCACTGAACCTCTGGGGATTAGAATAGCAGAGTTCCCTTTAAATCCTATGTTTGCAAAGATGCTCCTAGAATCAGGTGATATGTTCTATTATAATTTGGAGTGTTGATTCTTTTTACTTTGTAATTAAAATGTTTAATGTGCATTTATCATTAAAAATAAATATTTTTCTGTATCTTAGATGTAGATGCATGATAGACTGGGTTATGAAAGTGAGATAGGAGTCTGGAGAAAGCAGTATAGGAGATATAATTCTGTGATAGCTGTTTTAATTGGAAAGGAGTAACAGAGGAAGCACTGCTCCATGCCAATGAAATTTTCTTTTCCTTAAATCATTTTGCAGGAAATTTTGGCTGCTCCCAAGAGATTCTGAGCATTGCATCCATGATGCAAATCCAAAATATCTTCACAGTTCCTCCAAACCAAAAAGTTCAAGCTGTAAGTGCTGGTTTATACCCACTGACATAACTTCGAAACACTTCTAGACTGCTTGCATTGACTTGTTCACTTGGGTACCTTGTTTTCATTTTATATTTTGTGCCTCCTTATTAGCTATTTAATTAAAAACATTACGGTGATTTGTGTATTAATGATGTAGTTTTTGATATGCTTTTACTTCTGAGCACTTATACCTATTGAAATACCGTTCGAAGTATAATGCTGAGAAGACTGTTGTGTTCATGGGTTAGTTGAAACTTTGTTCAAGTGCAGATTCAACCTATATAGATTATACTTTTCTTGAAAATTAGCAGAAAATTATTTCAGCTTCTGTTGTTTGCTATATAAAAGATTTCTCTTTTTCAGATTAGAGAACACAGAAAATTTGCTGTTGAGGAGGGTGACCATCTCACAATGCTTAATGTCTATGAAGCTTTTATAAAAGTAAGCAGTTAAACTAAAGTACAAAACGATCTTTGGGTTTTTCTAGCCATGATTCCAACTGATGTCAATATATATCAAAATATCATTTGCAATAATTAACCTTGGATGGGTTTTCTAAAGCTAATAAAGTCAATTTTAGTTGTAATGAAGGCAAGAAGCTCAGCAGATATAACTTAAAATCCCAAAGTATGGTGATTTTAGAAATTTAACAGCATGTGGTGTATCTTGTAGACATACGTCTTTAACAATTATCTCTCTTACAGCAAGAGATAAGTACATGTAATATTTAAAATTAAAGCTGAGATTCTTAATCTTTATAATTACTTGTGTTGTGTAACTTGGAGCATATTTACTTATCTTTCAAGTATGTGTGCATGTTAGTGTTAATGTCTTCATTGCAGAATTCTGCCATGTGCAATAGCTTTCTCGGGAAATTAAGATTTAGGATGTTGATAAATTAAACTGTTAACAGTAAGTTTCAGTTTGTGAGATTTTAAAAAAGGATATCAAGTGGACTTTAAAGCTTTATTATTTGAGCTGGCAAAATAGTAGAGTGTATTTTGCAAATTGCACTGCTTTTATTTTGAAAAAGATCATAAGGTTTTGAGATTAGTTTTGCCTTGTAGTGTAGAGTGGGAAAGTTTGTGTATATTTTCATTTTCAAGACATTAAGGAAACCAGAAAACTGCATATGAAGTGCTAACACTTTGTGATAGAAATTTTTTAGGTGTGATTCATTTTTTCCTTTTTATTTGTAGCACAACAAAAGTTCTCAGTGGTGTCAGGAACACTTTCTGAATTATAAAGGTCTTGTTAGAGCCACAACTGTAAGGGAGCAGCTGAAAAAACTTCTTGTCAAGTTCAAAGTGCCAAAAAAATCTAGTGAAGGTATGAATGAACTGCCTTAATTTACCAACGTGTTTCCTGTGTACTTTTCATGTTTAATATGCAGAATTGAATTTTTATGTTTTTAGTATGTAATAGTACTCGTTTCTTTATTTGTAGGCATTGTCTCTTATAACGCACTTACTTTTGTGTCAGGAAGATGTATTTTTGAGAACTTACTCTTTCTTTTTTCCACCATTAATTTGTAATTATTGGCTATTATTTTTCATTTTAACCTGTGCCTTTCAGGTTTGTTGAAAAAGATAACTTTGCCTCTCCATATATTTTGTGGGGCAGCTCTGGTGCTTGGCTGCTATGACTTGAAGGTCAGAATATCTGGAGGATACCAAGATACCGTGTTTCCCAAAAAAATAAGATCCTGTCTTATATTTTTTTTACCCTGAAATAAGCGCTTGGCCTTATTGCCATGTGCTCAAAAGCCCAATTGGGCTTATTATTAGGTGAAGTCTTATTTGGGGGGAAACACGGTATCTGTCTCTGATACATACTCACTGTAAAATTACAAATCCATCTCTTTCTTATAGGTGATCCAGACCCTGTTCTAAGATGTATTGTTTCTGGATTTTTTGCTAATGCAGCCAGATTTCATTCTACTGGGTGTTACAGGTAAATTTATTTTTACCCAGCATCTGGTTGACAGCAAACAGTTAATATAAAACACAGAGTGCAGTAATTAAAAAGTAAGCAGTTGTGTAAAGATATAAGCACAAAGTATTCATTCTAGCAAATTTTTCCAAAACCAATAGAAATATTACTGTTTTCATTTAGCTAACATAGGCTAGTCATCATTGAACTGAAGAAGTTTGTTCAAGATTATACTTGATACAGTATCATAATACGTACATGATATATATAATGATCACTATTTGAGTTCATAAAATTCTTTTTTGATAGCCATCAGTTGGAACAATTGGTCTCTAATATGCTTGCTCCGTTTGGGCAAACTGGTCGTCCTGATAATGAATTCACTTGAACTAAATCCAATTAGGTCAAGGAGAGAGGTTTTTCTTGAAAAAAATTTGCTTCATTTGAAAAATGAACAGGAGATTTCAAAATAGTCAATAGACAGCTGGGATAGCTGAAATGTGCTGATTTAGTAACATGCTGATCATGTTTGAGAAAATTGATAGTGGCTTGTACTATACATAAACATTGACGTGGCTTTGGTAAATATTGTATTTCTAAAATAATGTTATTTCAAGGACTATTCGTGATGATCATGAACTCTACATACATCCCACCTCAGTGCTATATGCAGAGAAACCTCCTCGTTGGTAAGCTAAGTTTTTTTTAAAATTTCTATGGTTTTGATATTGTAATTTATGGCGAACCAATATTAGATTTGAAAGATTGTCATTTAGAAGGTGAATTAGTTTACAAGATGCAAAATGGAATGATTTTATTTTGAGTGAATGCTGTCCAATACTGCTCATTGATTTTTTACTACAGACTACATAGTGACTGCTTTTGGAATTGTTTGCATTGATTGCTAGAAGACATTATATACTTTATATTTAATCATATTTGCTGATTATTTGGTGTATCTATAATGATTCTTAATCTCTCAACGGCTTTCAATATTGTTGACTTACAGAATTTGGTCTGGTTTTCAGGGTTTGGGGTGGGAGTTACTATTTTACAGTGGTTCTCCTGTCTCTATGGTTGGTTCTAATCAGTATTGATGGCTGGACAAAGGTCACAGAGTCTCTCACTTGTGGGGTGTTGCAGAATTCAGTGCTTTCTCCTATTCTGCTTAACATCTACATGAAAACATTGGCTGCAGTCATCCATTGGTTGGTGTCAGATATTACTAGTATGCCAATTATGCCCAGTTACACATCTTGATCCAGGACCAACTTGATGATGCCATCAAATCTTAGGTCTGTGCCTGAAGGTCTGGATGGAGAAGACACAACTTGGCTCAATCCTAACAAGCAAATAGGAGTGTTGCTAATTCCTATGCAAGGTCATAATTAGATTGTACAGTTTAGAATAGAATAGAATAACAGAGTTGGAAGGGACCTTGGAGGTCTTCTAGTCCAACCCCTTGCTTATGCAGAAAACCCTACACTACTTCAGACAAATGGTTATCCAACATCATCTTAAAAACTTCCAGTGTTGGAGCATTCACAATATCTGGAGGCAAGTTGTTCCACTGATTAATTGTTCTAACTGTCAGGAAATTTCTCCTTAGTTCTACATTGTTTCTCTCTTTGATTCAGAGAGATTTCTGTGTGTATTGTATTTTCTTTGAACTCTTCCTAGGTATGCTGAGGCGTAAAGCTGACTTCCAAAACATTTCAAATGCTCTAAATCCCTTCAATCTAAAGTGAGAATGTGCATATTAATTTATAGCATATAGCTGTTCATATTGAGGTTTATGGCCTACCTGATGCAGTTTCTTATGGAATAATAATGGGAAAGCATTTAAATGTTTTCTTAATAGTTGCTCTTTGTAGTGAGCCATATATGGTATGAGCTCATGAGGTGGAAGCCAATGCTCCCCAGGCTAGAGATGATATAAAGATAAACATATCCTTTAGATTTAGCAGATTATCAAAAAGCAGAATTCTCACAGAATTTTCTTTAACTAGATTTATTGAAAGGGAAAAGGGATTAGGTTACTGGAGAATTTGTTAGGATGGACTTTTCTTGATCCTCTTTCTAGCTTTCCTTTGATTCATGCAATAAGTTGGCTAATACAGGTAGTCCTTGACTTACAATAGCTCATTTAATGACTGTTTGAAGTTACAACAGCACTGAAAAAAGTGGTTTATGACCATTTTTTTCATAATTGGGACCTTTACACTGTCTCCAGGATCACATGATTTACATTCAGATGCTTGGCAACTGGCTCATATTTATGACCGTTGCAGAGTCCCTGGATCATGCAATTCCCTTTTGTGACCTTCTGACTAGCAAAGTCAATGGGGAAACTGGGTGGGTTCACTTAACAACTTGATCACTAATTTAAGAGGTGTAGTGATTCACTTAATAACTGTGGCCAGAAAAGTTGTAAAATGGGGGAAAAACTCACTTAACAAATTTCTAGCAGCATAAATTAGGGTCTCTATTGTGGTCGTAAGTCAAAGACTCCCTGTATTTTTCCTGAGCAAGGAAGAATGAGTTTATGTTCTGTGTTTATAAGATTTCCAAGCTGCTATTTCTCTTTCCTAAATCTGGGGAAACCTATTACAGTAACACAACCACCAGACTCCGAGGCATGAGTGAGTGGGAGGAAAAAACCTTGAATTTAAACCCTCAAAAATATATAAAAGTCCATAAAACCTTTGCATTGAAATGAAAACTCACCTGTTTGTTGTTCATGTGGCTTTATGCTTGTCTGCAGTTAAACTTCTAATCTGGCCAATGTATGTCTGTGAATCTTACGCCATGCCATGTCATGCCAAGAAGTTATGCTAAGGGTAAAATATTGGAAGATAATTAACTTACTACTTAGCTCAGGTGTCAAGTCTCATATACTATATAGTTTATTTTTATTTTGTCTTTTTAGGGTAGTGTACAATGAAGTTATACAGACTTCGAAGTATTACATGCGAGATGTTACAGCTATTAAATCTGCTTGGTTATTGGAACTGGCCCCTCATTTCTATCAGCAAGGAACGGTACGGGCTCGGCATGGACTCCAAACGGTATCACTGCTGAATTGGCAGCTCTTACTATATTTTCTTGTGTTTCATATTTCAAAGTGTTTATTAGATTATAATATACTTCAAATTTAAATTGGTTGCTAAATGAGATAGTTGTTAAATAAAGAGTGGCTGTTGTTTCTAAAAAGTCAACACAAAATGGAAACCCACATTATTCTTGAAATCCCATTAATTACAATACAGTTAAGTCTTATTTCCGGAAGCAGTAGGAACTAGCAAATCTTTGGAAGAGAGTGGGACCAAATGGTGTTCTATGAATAGGTTGATCCCTTAGAGTTTTAAATGTAAAGGAGAGATGATGTCAGCTTAGTATCAATTGGCAAGGCATACATTTAGGAGACAAGTAGAAAGGAGAGGGAAAAAAAACAATTGCAGTTATCCCTGTGAATTATTCTTCACCACCATCTGTCACATCAAGAGTGCAATAAGGATGTTACGCAACTCTACTTGGAATGTTAAATTACTCCATCTGATTAACAGTGGAATGTTTCATTATAATATCAATTCTATTGATAAAGAAATTCCCAAAGTCTGCAGTTTTGCAAGATGTGTTTTCCTCATTTTATTTATTTTACATTACCAGGCACCCACATTTTTACAACTTCAAAATAGCAATTGCAGGTAGTCCTTGACGTACAAAAATTCATTTAATGACCGTTCAAAGTTACAACAGCACTGAAAAAAGTGACTTATGACCATTTTTCAGACTTAGGATCATTGCAACATATCCATACCCCAAAATTCAGACACCTGACAGCTAACTCATCTTTATGATAATTGTAGTGTCCCAGAGTCATGTGGTCACTTTCTTATAAGCAAAGTCAATGAAGAAGCCAGATGCACTTAGCAATCATGTTATTAATTTAACAATTGCAATGATTCACTTAACAGCTGTGGCAAGAAAAGTAATAAAATGGGACAAAGGTTACTTAACAACTGTCTCACTTAGCAACAGAAATTTTGGACTCTATTGTGGTCATAAGTCGAGGACTGCCTATATTTCTATATTGGCAAATGGTTGTACGCTTTAATCCTTTTGGCCAGATGGCAAAATGGAGTTTCAGGAGAGCTGTAAAAGCAACATTCAATTTGATGCTAGTAAGCTGCTAGTTTTGATTAACTCTTTGATGAAGAGTTGGTTCATTAGAGCATTTATGAGAGTATAAATTTTAAAAGATACTGTCTTTTTTTTTCATTACAGCATCTTTCTCTGAAAGCCAAAAGAGCTAAAGTAGATGACCACTGACTCTCTCTGACTGTTGAAGTTCATCGTGTGTGATGCTGAAATTGTAGCCAATTTGAAAATGTACAACTGTCCTTCCAACAATTAGTTGATTAGCAACCTGACTTCATATCAACTATTCATGTTGAAATGCCTGCTTGCCAGGATTCTGTAGGGATGTATGCATGACCAATACATTGTAACACTTAAATAGAGCTTGTATTGTGGACATCTTATCCAGCAGTCTAGTTGTGATGACCACTTCTGTTCATCAGGGCACTATGCTCATTTTAAATAAAGTAGAAAAATTATCAGTGCAAAAAAAAAAAAAAGAGAGAGAGAGACAATTTCGGAGAAATTTGCAGTACATGGATAACTACATTATACCCTTGAAGCAGAAAGGAGAGGAGGCAGATACGGTGCCCTCAGAGAGATGCTCAGGATCCTTCAGACCACTGTGTGAAACTTGATCATCCTGGAACTACCTGCTACACATGTAGGCAGATTTGGGAACACAAGCAAAGCCTTGACGTACCTTAATGGGTGGAAATGAAAACCTTGAAACTGTGATTGTGCCTAACTGCTGTGATTTTTTTCCCTGCCTTTTTTCCTGTAAAGCAATAGATTTCTAATCTTTTACCGGTTTCTACATTTCTTCTTTCTTGCATTTTCTCTCTTATAATGGTCATGATTTTCAAATTAGCTTATTTTACAGCCATAATGTCAAGACTTCCACTAAATTAATCTCCTTGAAAAGGACTTCAATGAAGGCATATTGTTTGTTGTTTCCTTTCATTTCAAAATTAAGAAATGAGAAACTTGGAGCCAGTATCTGCACATTCTCAAATTTTTGATATTATAGTTAACAAAAATCTGTGGTTCTTGTCATGTGGCTTATATCCAAGGCCAGACTGTTAAAAGTTCAGATAGTGGTGATTATTGCAATGAGGATAAAGAATCCAACTTTAAGATAGAACCAGAGGGACCACGACCAGAAATATTATCTTTTTCCCCAACTGAGGCTTTGTTGAATATAAGGATTCCTTGGAATGGGACACAGGGTGGTGTAGAACTGCTAGTGCTCTATCTACATGGATTTCTGTTGCATGTTCCTTGTACAGTAAATAAGATGTATTGTAGCGAAATGATTGTAGCTTGAGGGAAGGAAAGATATTGGTGAAACAGCAAATTAGAACAAATTCTAGAAATTAAATTCCCTCAATGAAATAGAGTACATTTTACAATTAACCTGGAATCCATTTGACAACGTCGTTTATAGCGAAATAAAACAAATGAGTAAATTTACTTCCATGAATCTTTAAAAAAAACCTTTTGACACACATTTTTTTAAAAATAAAACGTTCTGAACTTTGCAGTTGTGCTAGGATTGTTTTCCTCAGAGAGGAAGGATGGTTTATATAGAGTACACTGCTTAAGGTGTGCATTTGACTGTTTTTCTTTTGTAACTTCCTTCTTGGCCTCAGCACGTTGATATTTATTTTGAAATATCATTTATTTTAGATATATGTATTTTGGAAATATGGATTTGTCTTTCTTTCTAGAACATAAGTTGGTTGTATGACTTGCTCTCTTCTTTTTTATTCTTCTTTTAAAATACATGTAAATTGTGGCGTTGTTTTTACACAGAATATGGATGTGCATCCTGAGTCACTTTTTCAAACTCCTCTTTCCATTCTGCTTTTCACAAGTCTGCAGAGAAGTACATCCATCAATGTACGATCCATACAATGTCTTTGTGCTGTATGTGCAACTTTACAAAGTTTAATTCCAATCTATGGATTCATAGTTTCTCTCCTTCTTCCCTGTTTGTGAGTTCCATAGGCTTATCTTTTATTTTTTGTGTGCTATGTAAAATCCAGAATAGCGCTGATGCTCCCAATGAGTCTCTAAAAAGCTCTTCCTTTAAAGAGTTTGCGAAGTCCTGGATACATAAAGTGTGTAAATTTCCATGTCTTCTTGCAACAGTTTAGAAAAACAAAATAAAGCTGTCTTCCATAACTCTGGAAATGTGTGTCTATTTATAGAAAGTAATGAAGTATCATTTTGTATTTTCTATCTGTGTGGGTGTCTTGGAGTGGCTTACTATTGTCTTCTCCTATGCAGAATAAATGGGATACCTTTGCTATTGTCACTAAAGTGATTGTCTGTCTCCATCATCTTCCTATATAGCTCCATACAGGTGCCTCCATGCTTTAGCTAGGCACCTGGGATAACCTTTAGCGCTTGGGTGATCCTACTGGAAATACATACACTTTGCACAGAATCCCAATATTCCTTGCTTATCTGTCCCAGAAGTTCCCTGCCATGATGAAGCAGCATACCAAGACTTTTGGGGCAGGACAGTGGTGGGTTGTCCCCAGTTCAGACTGGTTCTATAGAACTGGTAGTAAAACTGGCGGGAGGATCTGCCCACCAACCCCAATGTCATCAGGACGCTTCTGCGCATGCGTAGAAGCTTCTACGCATGCGCAGAAGAGCATGCATGCCCGCAGCCCCGTTGCAAACTGGTAGTAAAGGTAAGTAGAACCCATCCCTGGGGTGGGAGGTTCGGTGGACTAAGTATCATTATCAGAAGACCTGAAAGATGAGATAAGAGTCAGATCATCATAGAGAAAGTCTGTGCGGTCACTAAGAATTGATGACTTGATGGTAGATAATCATTTATTTATAAGTATTAAATCTATATTTTGATGTTAGTTTATGGAGAGCTAGTTGTCAATATAAATAATGAATTTGATGTTGGTTACCATGATATTACATGAATGTTGATGTAAACTTACATAGCCTGCTCCTTAAACCTAATTCTCTATCAAGAAAAATGAGATTCTTTACCATGTTTGTATGTGTGTTTGTGATCCAGAGAATTGGCATTATTGCTTTAAGGCAGAGGTCTTCAAACTTGGCAGCTTTAAGACTTGTAAGCATAGCTGGCTGGAGAATTCTTGGAGTTGAAGTACACAACTATAAAATCTGCCAAGTTTGAAGACCTCTTCTTTAAGGA
>JANHZT010002422.1:313096-327561 GCA_032468215.1 Stegonotus admiraltiensis
ACCTTCCCACCAAAGGTGGTCCCTATTTTTCTACTTGCATTTTTTTACATGCTTTCGAACTGCTAGGTTGGCAGAAGGTGGGACAAGTAATGGGAGATCACCCGGTTATGTGGCACTAGGGATTTGAACCACTGAACTGCCAACCTTTCGATTGACAAGCTCAGTGTCTTATCCACTGAACCACCACATCCCTTGTGTACCTTTAGTTAATTAATACTTGAGTCAAAGTAGTGCAAGTTAACAATATTTTCTGATAAAGATATAATAGCATTACTGATCTGCCTGGGCCAGCCATTCAAATCACGGTAATGCTTTGCTGTAGATATGCTTTTTTTATTGAAATTGGTAAGAGTTGTGGCAGGAAACAGTTAGCAGTCATTGCTACCACCAGGGCTCAGAGATAGGTCTATAAAACTGCATGGTAGCTCAGGAAATCCATACTTTATTAGATGGGGTCCAGCAGTGGTGAAATCCAATTTTTTTTTACTACCGGTACTGTGGGCGTGACTTGGTAGGCATGGGAGGGGAAGGATACTGCAAAATCTCCATTCCCACCCCACTCCAGGGGAAGGATATTGCAAAACCCCTATTCCCTCCTCACTCCTGGGAGAAAGATACTGCAAAATCTCCATTCCCACCCCACTCTGGGGCCAGCCAGAGGTGGTATTTGGTGGTTTTCTGAACTACTCAAAATTTATGCTACCGGTTCTCCAGAACCTGTCAGAACCTGCTGGATTTCACCCCTGGGTTCCAGACTGATCTCTCTATCCTCTTTGTTTTTCTTTAACAGGAGGATTTAATTTCTGCTTTGCTTTAGGTAAATAATCAATTACAGAGAAAGAAGGAGGAGCCAGAAAAGGAACAGCAATGGGCAGGCTGATGCAAGTATGCTACTTTTCAAGAGCGGCAAGGCTCAAAAAGGTATTCAAGTTTACTTGAGGCTATAAAAAGATAGATATGAAATCAGAAATAATACCTGAGGAAACAGAACTTTCCACTATATCTGATCATAGTTTTTAAAACATGGTTCTATACCTTGTCTGCTTTTCTTAAAGGAAATTGGTAGCCCAATAACAGGGCAGAGTTGCTCAAGACAGAAATAAAATGTCATTTGGTTTTAATCTCAACCAAGCAATCTGCATTCAACTCTAGTTCTCTTACTTGGTCGCTGCCCTCAGTACTGCTGACTCCAGAATGAATGTACAGATCTCCTGTTCCAATCTCGTGTTACTTCCCTGATTATTCCTCTTTGGAATAATTTATAATAGTTTATTGGAAATAAACGCCCACAGGACCAGTAGTAAAAATTTTTGAATTCCACCACTGGGCTAGAAATAAGGAGTTCCAGTCCTGCCTTCGCATGAAATCATCTGGGTAGCCAGTCACTCCTTCTCAGCCCTAGGAAGGAGGCAGTAGGAGACCACTTCTGAAAAACCTTTCTGGAAAATTTCAGGGACTTCTCCAGGCAGTCTTAGTGAATCAGATATAATTGAATTTTTTTAAAAAAAAACCTTGATATAAACTATTTGGCACTGTGAATTATTCCTGTATTTTTAGGGATCGTGTTCCTTGCATGATTCTTTTTGCCACAGCTAAACTGTTAATTCTGGACTTTCAAAAAAATGGAAGAAGTAGTTGTATCTTTAAATCCAATGAACCTTAACCTACATTTGCTATAAAAACAACAGCAAACCAACAACAAACCAACAGTTTTTTCCCCCTTTAACATTTATTCCAGTTTATATGTGTCTTAACTGGACAATTTCCTAGATCATTCCTGTTATTAGTTCGTTCTTCTCTTCTAAGTCTTTATTTATAAACACTGCTGTGAACTGATTTTATATTCAAATCAAACTAGTGGAATATAGGTTAAAACAAGAGCCGTGGTCATGCAGTTGTTAGAATGCAGTATTGCAGGCTAATACAGCTCACTGCCAGGAGTTCGATCCTGACCGGTTTAAGGTTGTCTCAGCCTTCCATCCTTTAAGGTCGTGGTAAAATGAAGACCCAGATTGTTGGGGGCAATACTCTGACCCTGTAAACTGCTTAGAGAGGGCTGTAAAGCACTCTGAAGTGGTATATAATTCTAAGTGCTATTGCCAGCTTGAGAATCACATGCATTTTTATTAGTTTGGCAAAATTCAACTATGATAATAAGAATTGTGGCATTTGGATATAAGAATTGTCAGTCCATGAATATAAAGACCTTGTAATCCAATTCAAATAAATGCTTTAAAGATGTAAATTGAAGAAACCTGAAGAAGAAAACAATTGTTCATAGACAAAAGTGCAGATATTTTCTATAGCACAAGAACTTAAGTTTAATTCTTGCAACTTTTTTCAGATAGATAAACAGAATGATTTTGTTGCTTATTCACCAGCCATAAGGAGTTACTCTTTCTATTTACATCAGCTGCGATAACAGCATCTTTCTGAAATTCTGTAAAATTTATAATAGGTAGGAACTGCTATTCTCTCCTAGCTTGGTCAAGAATTGAAGAGAGTGCAAACTCACATTGTCCAAATTATTGCACACATATTTTTTTATGCAGCATATTTTTTAATTTCATCCACAAACATTTATACCTCTTAATAAAATTTGTTAGGAAAAAAGTTCACTAGACGCCTCCTGATTTTTTGCCACTGAAAACTAACAAAGCTCTCCTCATACAAAATATATGGTAGTTCATAAATTTCATTTATGGCATGAAAACATTATTAGTATTGTATTAGGAAATGACATCACGTATCTGTCATACTTTATTAGAGGATGTTGTAAATATCTAAATGTATTTAGATAATATATACTGTGCGTACACAAAAATACTTGCCAGTAAATTCAGCGAAATTTCTATCCAGGAATGGAAGAGTAAGGAAATTGTCTAGTTTCTCAGTGACTAGGAATATAAAATATGTACTAATATATGTTTTATGATTATTTAAGTAATTTCTGTCCAATCACCAAACCCTTCATATCAAGGAAGATATACAATAGGGATACTTTCATATAATGATGTATTCCACTCAGAACGGGATTTAAAGTCAGGCATTTCTCATGTAAGTTGCAATATTTACTTATCACACCTTATACAAAGTGTCATGTATTATATGCTAATATTGGAGAAATAGTCACGTATAGAAATACCAAACAGGATATAAAATGCTCCCTTTTTTAATAGGCTTTTTTCCCCAAAACAAGCATCTTTTTCTAAAAATGCTAGAAAGAAGAGTGTGCCTGATTTCTCAGGCATTATAAGAACAAGTGGTTATCTTATAAATAAATAAGTGTATAATTTATTTATAATTTGGATACTGGTCCTGGAGAGAATCTCAGCATGGTCAAACTGATCATCAAAACTGGCACAATGTTGTTGTTAAGGGGTTAGAATAACCCTTCTTTTGTTTTGTAAAGGGGAACACAATCACAGTCCTGATGACCTGCTCTCTATACAAGAGGACTGTGGTAGGCCCCAGATGTTTGTTGAACTACAAATCCCATCACACATTAGCCAGCAGGACTTGACTGGGGAGGAGGGGTATTGGAGACCAACTGACGACAGGTTGGACAAAGATAATTTTGGTACAGAATGGAACAGAACAGTGTTTGCACAGCAGCTAAAAGGCCATTAGCTTCGCTTGGTTAAATTTCCTTATGGTAATATGCAGTTTTTATGAGCAATAGAAGTCAATGAACTGATAGAATCAAGGGCTTTTCTCCTCAGATTTTAAAACAGGTTTTAATTAGCAATGGAAAGTTAAGCCTTATGTGGTCCTAATAAACACAATCTGCTTATCACCTTTAGTGCTCAATATTGCCAGATTATAAGCATATGAAGAAGAGAATGAGGATAGTAAATTTGTAAAGGGTGAATTAAAATGGAATTTAGCATTTTCAGACACAGTCTACAATTGTTTCAGTCCAGTTAAATTTAATCATGACTGTCCCATTGAAAGTAATGGGAGGGAAAGTTATTATAATTAATTTTTTCTGTTGATTTCAGTGAACTGGAAAGATGGGGAAGCCATTTTCATTTAATTCCCATCTGTATTAAAACTTCTTTACTACCATACTGTAAGGTAGAAGTTTCCCAAAGCACCAGGACATATACTGTAGAGGTACAAAAAATGTCAAGGGAAGAGAAAATTGGAGGGGGAAAAATGGTAAATCAGAATCCAGCTCACCAAGCAGCAATCGACAATTTGCAGTTTAGCATGTAAGAAAGAAACGTTACTAGATAAACAGAACATTTTTGTTCATTTCTTTGTATAGTAGGGAAGGATTCCTTTATGCTACAATTTTTAATGTGACATAAGAGCAGTATTAATATCTATGGAGATTCTCAATCATTCAGGTCATGACTGTCCCAAATATCCTTTTTTCAAGAGGCAACCGGACTTTGTCTTTCGTTGAAGAAGTTTTGCTTCTCATCTGAAAAAGTTGCTTGGATAAGAAGCAAAATGTCTTCAAGGAAAAATAAGGAAAGTCCAGCTGCCTCTTGAAAAAAGGATCTTTGGGACAGTAGTATTAATAAATCATTAACTATGTTAATTATTTTAATTTTAGTTACATTTAAATTCAAAATCAAATTTACCACCTGTTCCTACTCCCACTTCCCTTCTTCGACTGCATCTAGTTTTCAACATGCAACTCACAGGTTGTATCTGATTCTTAAACAAAAAAAATATTTTATTCCATGTTCCATTAAGAAATCAAGATAACAAATTTAAGATAAAAATGCATTTCAATATTATTGTATTACTTAATCAGATATATTTACAAATTCAGTTGATTAATCAAATTGAAACAAACAAATTTTGACAAGCATTCTGATTAAAACATAAACTCTTTCTAAACTGGATTATACCTCTATTTGCTATTCTCAATTAAACCAAACCCTAGTTTGGAATGCTAATTTTATGAACAAAACAAGAACACAAAAAAAGATACTGTAACTCTATGAGAAGACATTCACTTTGGGCTTCTGAGAATGGTATGGCAAATAAAGATGGCTCTGTAAAAGTGGAGGCAATGAATGAGGCAAAGAGTACAAAATTAGAGAGTAGACCAGTTCCTTAAAAACTCTCTGGATAAGGAGAGGACAGGAGATTGCCCACATGTGCTCCGGATAACTGCTCCTTGTGATGAGACCTCAGGCAGCAGTTTTTTATGTTGAGAGTCAAGACATGATGGGATTAGCCATCTTGTTCTCACCCCAGCAGAAACTTTCGAAGAGCTTTAAATTAGCAAAACATGTTTTCTAATGACTTTTGGAAATTGTTCATTAACTATTCTAAGTTATTAGATTGAACAAGTTTGAAAATGCCAGGTTAAATCTGCCTTCATTCCTGAATGAAAACAACAACAACCTAATCATAATGTTAAAAATTTAAATAATCTGAAATAAGAATAACATTTGAAACACTTTAAGACTGGACAAAAACTGCATTAGTTATCAGGTTTTATAAATCTTTCCAAACTTGAAAAGTGGTCTTGACAAATATGTCTATTAAATAAAAGCAGGCTTGAAGAAAAGAAAGTCTTATGGATTTCAACATTTAAAATGATTTTGAAGAAGTGCTTTGGCTTTTCACTGCTATTCATTAAAGCAGCTTAACTTTGTTTAAAAAAAAGTGCTGCTTCTTTAAGAGTTATTTTAATAAGTAGATTCATTAAAGCAGTGGGTATTTTTTGTTTTTGCACTGACTTTTGAAAAGAAACATGGGCTGCTTTAATGAGAAATAGAGAGATGTCGGTCGTGTGGGATGCAAAAGCACGATTTCTGAATCTCTTTTGAGGCATGTTATTAATATAAATCAACCCCACCATGTGCTAATATTAAAAACTGAGCAGAAAAGTTTTTTTAAAAAATGAGAATAGACATTTCAGAGGTAGCCAGTTTTTAGGTCCGTCAGGTTTTTAAATGTCAACCCAACACACTTTGCAGCTACTTAATCAGTTGGGCAAAGTAAGCAGTCAAGCAATTGAGAGTAGTGTTTATGTATTTCTAGCATGCTTTTGATAAGCTGAAAGTTCAAGTCACCTAGGTCCTCTGCTTGATCTGCTAAATCTCTGCAAAATAGTCAGCCATTTCCCATTTATACTATAAAATTTCCTTGCCTGTTACAGATACTCAATGGGCAGAAGTCCTAGTAGAGGAAAAGTGGGCAAACTTAATTGGATCCAATAGAAGAGAATAACAATAACAATAACAACAACAACAACAACAATAATAATATTTATATACCGCCCTTCTCCCGAAGGACTCAGGGCGGTGCACAGCCAAAATAAAACACAAGAATACAAAAGTTAAAAGTAATTAAAACAATTAAACATTTGGCCCACAATTTAAAACCAAATTTAAAATCCCCCAAGTTTAAAACCAAGTAAACCCAACAATTGAAACATACAAAGAAGATATATATGGCTCAGGATTGAACTATGGAGTCCTTAGTTCTTGGTTGTTTGCTTGCAGATGTTTCATTACCTAATTAGGTAACATCATCAGCTTAACAGGATCTCTACCGATGTTATCTTCTTGTAGGCCAGAAAAACCTGTCAAGTTATACCAAATAATATAAATTACAATAAATCAGTTTCATAGATTGTATTTTTTCATTACTGCATCTTGCTGTTGGTGGTTCTTTCCATAGGGCTGATAAAAAATTCAGATTTTTGCCAAAGATCTTTACAAAACATCTTTAGTAAAGGATCCTGTTGGCCTTTTGGAAGTAATTAAAGATATATGGCTTTGTCATCTGTCTTGGAGATCCAGTCATATTGGTGGAGAACCTGTTCAATGATTATATTCCTAGGAAATGAATAACACTCTCCCATTGTTTTTTATGGTTTAGTAGTTTTATTGTTTTGAATGTTTTTAATTAATTTTTGTAGTTGTCTTTGCATTGTTTTTTTGGTTTTTAACACTGTAAATCCTCTAGAGTCACAACAGTGAGATGGGAAACTATATAAATTTAATAGATAAATAAATCTAGAATACATTCTCTGGTAATGTAAAAATTTGAGTTCGACTATTTTTTTGCTTTAGTTATTATATATCCTAAAATGGGTATTAGTAGATTCCATGTTCCTGAGATATGAGTTAATTTTTTGTAAAACCATCCTGTCTATCAGTAGATTCCAAAAGCCAGATAATGGTTTATTGGCAAAGTCAAGTACCTTAACTAAAGACATAGATTTGTATTGTTTATACAGACCAAACATTTTAATTTTGATACTGATTGTTCAATGTGGGATTATCAATTATTTAATTGGGATTTAAAACCAAAGATTAATTCAGCAGCACAATCCTGCCTATCTATTCCTGATCAACATTCCTTGGCAGATAAGATCAGCTCCAGATAGGAAAGCCTCTTTTTTTTCCTCAAGAAAGTTCTTCTACCGTACTGATTTTCTGGTCAAAGTACTTATCATTAATTATTCAGGAAACCTGGGGCTTATAAATACACAGTAGAGCTGCTGTTTTAGGTTAAACTAGGTGAAGGACCTGTAGTCATCTAGATGTTATACAACTCATCCCTCATCTTTGACCATTCTGGTTGGGAAGTTGTGATTGGGCAACATCTGCATAGGCATAGGTTCTCAACAGGTTTATGTCTGATACAAGACATGGAGAAATCTGGTTCATAGTTTCACATTTACAAATAGCGTAACTAGTGTAAGTAGTCCCATTATTCTAAACCAGTGCAACTCAGAAGAAACTTTCAGATTCAAGCACTCTGAAATAGTCCTATACTTCAGCTTAGGTAACGAGAGGAGGAAAAATATCAGAATTCTATCCCTGTCTGAAAAGTAAATGGGACAAATTAGTTTCTTGTCACTGCACTGCAATAAATACATTGTCATTTTTATACCCCAGTGAATCATATTCTCCATTTCCCCCGTAACTATTATACAGTCTGCTGGCAGTACATCATTTTTTGGTAATTTTATTTTCACCAATTGTTTTATGAAATTTTTGAGTTTTATGGACACTAAAACAAATCTAGCCTGCAAGTGTTATAGCTCTTTAAATCACTAGCAGGAAATCTCAAGGTTCCTCCAGACTATGAGAGAAGGAAGCTTTAAGAAAGAAAGATTGCCGCCAGCTTATAAACTGAGCAAAAACTCACAGATAAGTTTGTAAAAGGGACATACATCACTGGTGGCAAAAACTGGGACATAAAACAACATCGTTCTGCTTAGCTCCCTTAAGAATAAAAATGGATTTTTATTTAGCAGAAGTGCTAAAGGAGTTAGGAGAAAGGAACACACAAGCTTCTACATGCTTCCTTAGCCATAACAATCCTTATTTCCTGCTGAGCAAAATTGTCAGGCACTATTACAGTGGGGCTGCAGTAGATAATAGCCCCAGCAGCAAGAAAATAGAGCAGCAGAACCTTTTCTTGCTCATAAATATAATGGTTGAGTTTAGTTTTTAGGGAAGTAAACTGTTGCAGCCTTTAAGAAACAAGTTTGCTGTTGCTGTACCTAAATTCTCTCACATCATTTAAAGTTTTTACAGATACTTTTAGGATTCCATACATCTTATATTCACACATTCATTTCCCCCCAACTTGCCTAGAATCACCTCTCATTTATTAGTAACAGATCCTGAGATTATAACTAACATCCACAACTTCTACCACACTCAGAATTTAAGGGCTTGTAATACAAAAGATCTAGGGGGCAACAGATTAGGGAAAAGCAGACATAGCTGATCATTTCAGCTAGTTTTTAATACATACTCTGAAATTTAAAAGAGTGTCAGTGTCAGATATCATCAGAGTATAGATTTCCAAAATTTGGTTGCTAATATTTGTTGAAAATTCCAACCCATTTTATTTAAATAGCTCCACCATCCACAAACTATACAGTACTATATTAATATTATAAAAATTAGTATTTTTATTAACTTCTTTACTGTACTTATGTACAGTAAAGAAGTTAATAAAAATATTAACCCACCAAAATATTTTTTAAAACCAGGAAACAGGACAGAAAATAAGAGTATTTTAGAATAGTTCATCTGTTTGACACCAGAATCTAGCCATCCAATGTCACTTCAAAATGAAATGGCAGCAAATAAATCTAACAAAAAACAAATAAAATGTTCCCCCCAAATAATTTTAGAGGTGACATTTGTCTTGGAAAACTATATGGAAACAACCATCTAGTTTTCAACAAAATAAGCAACTTTTGTATACCAAAACTCCCTATACTGTATTTGAGGTCTTGCCTTTTTGTTGTCTATGAACTTCCTGAGCCATTAACAAAACCCCTCTATGGATTAAGTTTAATTCAGTGCTCCCATAAAGAAGCAATATGGTATTACAACTTTTGTCTCTTTGTGCAGATAGAAATTTGCCAATGGAAAGAGTAATCCATTAGGGTGATTTTTTTAAAAAAAAATAAAAAGTAAAAGCAGCAGCTGCAACTGAGGGATAAAATGGGTCACGTATGCACGTATGTAAAAAGGGACAGGGTTTCAGACTTATGGCTGTGGCCACCATCTTTGACTTTTTAAAAATCTTTCTCTCCCCCCACCCTGTCTCTGTCTGTGGAGAAAGCTCTGCTACTAACTCTATCACTGCTATTATGGTAGTGCAACTGGGAGCAGTGGTGGTATTTCAAGCATGCCTTAAAGATAATGTTAAGGGATGTTTTGGATCTTTCCATCTACAGCTTCTGTAGACATGCCACAGAATAAATTTGGGGGCATGGTGGTGATGATTGATAGCATAATCATGGGGCAAGGATTGAGACCATAGGTACTTTGCCTAATTCCAAGAAGTTTCATTTACACTTTTCAGGTTGCAATAGCTGTATCTGATCTCACATGTTTTTCCAGATAGTACTCTTATGTAGTCAACAGGCTTTGGAAGAATTGTAATTCTAACTGGGTCACTCAACATGCATCAGGTTACTTCAGGCTCCATATGCACCACAAATCTAATACAGTTAATGTCTATGCCTCCTTCACACAGACACACATTGCCCTCAGGACCAAGCAATCCTAACCTATAGAAACTAAAAGCTGCCATTAGATCATCAGTTCCGTAAATAATTATTCCCTTCCTTTCCAGATCCAAGAATGAAAAAGGGAAATGTTCAAAGCAGAGTGAAGAAGACTTGGGAGACAGGAACAAGAGATTTTGCAAGGAAATAAGAGATAAGAGATAACATAGTCTGCAACTGAATATTGGGCAGAGCAAGAGGCTCAAAAGAGATTCTCCTTAGTTTCTTGGGATTGTAATGGAGATAGGGGGAAAGAGTACTTATACTTTTAGACTTGTGTGATTCTGTTAATGGGGCTTTACAATTAAGTACCACAATAAAGTAGAATTGGCTGTTTTGTTTGTGATTCCTATCTGATTTACCCTGTGAGGCTGACACCAATGGATTGGAAAGAATAAAGTGTGTGTTTAGAGTATACACTCATTTCCTTCACAACAGCAACTCTGAGAGGTGAGTTGGGCCAAGAGAGAATGATTGGTTCAAAGTCATTCACCTGGATTTTATGTCTAAGGGAGTGAGGGCAGGGGAGACTAGAAGTCACAGACTCCTGGTTTCTTGCCTGGTACCTTAACCACTAGACTACACTGGTTTATAAGGTGTTTGCAACTGTCCCACAAACATGGTATACAGCAAAAACCAACAACAACAACAACAAAAACAGGCTACTGATGCTAAATACTTCTAGTCCAGATTTGGGGATGTTACCACTATATTTACCAATATTGGTGGTAAATATAATAACGTATAAAGCGGGTTATGTATTTATTGTCAGGCTCCCTGGACTAGGGTTCGGCTGAAAATTATCCTCCCCCCACAACAATTGTCTGAGCTCAACACTTAGTGGTAGCTGCTTAGCTACATTGCACAGTTAGATAAGAAATTCTATTGTAAGCCAAACTAAAGTCATATTAAATAGTTGCTCACGAGAGTGTAATTCTCTCTATTCCCCAAGACAGTTTAAACCCTTCTGTCTCCTACTGTACCTTTCTCACTTTTCAACAGATTCTTTGCTGTGTTTTCCATGGGCTTGAGGTTAAGCAGCTCTTGATTATTGCCCATATACTGACCCACATATTAAAAATTCTACTGTGTTTTCCCCAAAATAAGACCTGGTCTTATATTTTTGGGGCTCCAAAATAAGCATTAGGGCTTATTTTTGGGGAAACACAATATCAGGCTGATCAGACCAGGTCTTAAAAAAAGAGTGACTGAAATGACATAAGGACAGAAGAAACATACAAAATAGAATGTAAAACTATTTATTTTTTTAAAATGACCTTTTTTAAAAATCAGAAGACATGATATTCAAGAAATATTATGTTAAAACATTAGTTATTGCTATTGTTTTAAAGATGCCCAACATATATCACATCTGAGGATTGGTGCATCACAGAATGATCAGAATCAAAAGGTTCTTGTTTACTAAATCACCAATATTTCTTTCGGCACTGTGAATCAAGGCCAGTGTTGTAAAAACCTCTTTGCTAATTGGCAAGTATGTGAAGACTTGGAAGGTTTAATATTTCTCCAGCTACTCTATATATAGTACCTCTCTCTCTCCTTCACCTTTCTTGTAGCATTTAATTCTCTAACCTGGTGCTCCAGAGATGGTGCAGTTTTACAACAGTTTTGTCATGTTGGCTGTTATACCACTGACGGCTTTGTGACAGGTGGCAGATGTGGTGGTGATGGATGTTTTCTTCCCTGTGCAAGGACAATGGGATAAAAGTGCAAACAAATGGGGTAATAGATGGGAAAAGTAGAGTAGTGTTGATAAGGCGCATCCACACTTGGTGATGTATGAGAAAGCAAGTGGTGGGCAATTTATTTTGGTGGAATGAGAATTTTTTAGCTGAAAGAGAAGCAAAGCAAGGAGGCAAAAAATACTTATAAAGGGATTGCACCAAAAATATGGCTTTTTGCATTATAAGAGACTCAAAGCTTGTTTGATACCAAATGTGAAGTTCATGTTAAGATCACTCCAGACTTGAATGGCCCTTTAGTTCACTACTGTATACATTACAAATATTCTCAATATTTGGTACTATGTCAAATTTTTCAACTTTCAATTTCTAAACATTAGGAGTGCTCAAAAGTTGTGACATGCCTTGGGGATTGTAAAGATATTTTGGTTACTTTAATATAATTTAGATATGCTTGGTAAGTAACTACATAAATATCATAACCTTTTAACATTTTGTTTGTTTCATTATGGAGAATCTTAACTCTGTTTTGAAGCTTATGTGTAACTCAAGCCATACTGACTTTATGAATAAAATTTGGAAAGATCACTTAGATTTCTCTTTCTTAAACTAGGAGAGAAAATGGGGCTCTTAATGCTTAAATTACTCTTATATTAGGTACAGTAAGCATTTGGGATGCAAAGTCATCAAAAAATTTTCTATCAAAATAGAAAAATCTTTTCCTGAGTTACTTACTTTTCACCAGTGCAGTACTAAATACCTGAGATTTGTGTTGTTGTTTAACCTGACTCTCCAAATAGCTTATGTGAACACTTTAGTGATTTGGCTATTTGTAAGCTTCAATGAAAGTAAAGTGATTGGCAATTGTTTTCTTGGTACAGAATTTTAGAAGTGCATAATATGACAAAAATTGCCCATTGTAGAATTATACTAACCAGTAATTCATATTGAACACCTGATGAGTCAATGTCAAAGCATCACAATCTGAATTCAGTTCTTAAAATCCTATTTAGAGTCTTGCTAGCAGGAGCACAGGATAGGAGCAGCTTAAGAATGCACTATACCCTGCAATGAATTTTATGTATTTTAATCAATTATTTTTAGTCAGCAGACCATCCTTTTTTCATTTTTCATGAATTTTATACAGCAGTTGTACATGGCTTTCTTGTGCAATTTCAGCCAATTTATACAGAGCACCATATTGGTAACTATACATGATGTGATTGCAGAGACAAAAAATGTAGTTTAAAATAATAACTTCAATAATTTATTCCTTTAAAATGCCTTACTCATAAATGGCCATTATGTTAAAAGCAGAGAGAGAGTCTTAAAAGACACTCTAAATGTATTCCTTTGATATTTCTGCTACTGACATAGAGATATTTGGTCCTAACGCTGAATTCACTGACGTATAAATTTCCAGGATTTTATCATTCTTCCCTCCCACCTTATTTTTTCAATGTCAAAGTCTTATTTAGGCCCATAATCATGTTAATTTATTGCAGCACACTTCCTACTGTGAGTAAATAAGTCTGTCTCTTTTAAATTCCCTGGGCAATTAGAAGAATGAAAGACTGTGGTGGTACATATTAGCATTCCCTTCCTCCCAGCATTTTATACAAGGCCATTTTCCCTGCTGACAAATTGTGGGGCAAATTGTTCTTGGAAAAGTATGTTAGATGAAAAGGTGTTATGATTAAACTGTTGATGTAAATTTGGGTGACAATAAATCCTTTTATTTCATTAACTGGAGTAATTTGCTTATGACTGCCAATATGGAGTCAAATAATAATAAACAAGACTGGGAAGGGAGTTGGAACATGTGGTGGAATTTGCACCTGCTTTAGGATAATTAATATGCCTTCTAAAAATATGCAAAGTTTTCTTGAAACTAAATCAGCAATTCAAAAGGTTGGCAATGTAGCATGAGCCCAGTGTTTGCTTTGCCAGCAGAGTAGCAAACAAGTTTAATGTATCCTGAATAGCTTTCTGAGCAATGCAGCAAATTAATTCAGGGAAGGGACTAATGCATTGATTAGAAACTATTACAGATAAAAGTGGGAACGGGGAGGGATTCAAAGTAAACCTTAACCGTGAAAGATAGTGTCTATACCACAATTTATCCAGTGTGGGATTTGCTGTGTGAAAAACAGCTCAGAAATTATATATGTGGCATGCCCTATAATGCAATTTCAAAATGAGATGCAATTTGGTCACAAGACAGGCACATTTGCCTTAAAAAGCATGAGTAGTGTTAATGTTGAATATGGTATTTCCATACTTTTATTTACAGTACTCATAAATTGATATAGTATGATAATATTCCTGTATGTTATATAATTGCTAATGAATCTGCAGACTGCAGATGAAAAGAATACAAAAGACCACTTTTGGTACAGTGAATGTTGACTGCTAAAGCTTCAAGAGGGAGGATGGGTACAAAGGAACAATTGTGCTTTAAATTCAGTGTTTAAAATCTACTCCATGATGCTAGGATTAATAAATTTGTTATATTAACTTAGTTCTAATTGGATGAAACAAAAGTTTGAGCATAATCCAAATATGTTTGCTAGACGTAGTTAGAATGTGCATTGTAGTCTCAAAGTATGGCAATTCTTTTCTTACATAGAAACACTTGTTTTTGGAAATATTGTGTTGGAAGAAATATCCTCTGGGTTCTGCTCCAAGTGGGGAAAAAGACACTGGAAACATGGAGACTGCTTGGAAAGATGGTTTAATGGTGGACA
>JANHZT010002422.1:341454-353318 GCA_032468215.1 Stegonotus admiraltiensis
CTGTTCACCGCCCTGAGTCCCTGATGGGAGAAGGGCGGTATAGAAATAAAATTATTATTATTATTATTATTATTATTGTTGTTATTATTATTATTATTATTATTATTATTATTATTATTATCACAATTGAGTCAAAAATTTACGTTGCTAAGTGAGAAATTTGTTAAGTGAGTTTTACCCCATTTTACGACTTTTCTTGCCACATCTGTTAAGTGAATCATTGCAGTTGTTAAATTAGTAAATAAACGAAACCATTGTTAAGTGAATCTGGCTTCCCCATTGCCTTTGCTGGTCAGAAAGTCACACAAGGGGATCATATGACCCTGGGACATTGCAACCGTCATAAATATGAACCCGTTGTCAAACATACAAATGCAAACCACATGATCATGGGGCTAATGCAATGGTCATACATGTGAAAAATGGTCATATGTCATTGCAATTTCAAACGGTCACTAAACGAAATGTTGTAGGTTAAGGATTACCTGTATATGTCTCCTGATTCTGACAAAAAGTTCCCCACCAACAAAAATGTTGGCATGGGCATCATGACTTGAACAAAAGGCTTTACTCCGTGTAGCAACATTTCACTCCTCCCAATGGATTACTTACTCCCCCAACTCCCAATAGAACAAAGCAGTTCAAAACAGAGAAAGCACTAGATTAATCATTCTTCTCATCCCAAATGGCTGAAATGTCTTTATTCCAAACTGCTGAGGTGGGAGGAGGAGGAGGAGGAGGAGGAGGAGGAGGAGGAGGAGGAGGAGGGTTGGGAAGTTGAAAGTGAGATGCACAAAGCAAAATAGAGGTTTAGGCAGCAAGCCACAAATACATGCCATCAATCATAGAGCAGTCAAAAATGTTCATGTGCTTGGTACCTGCTAGTTATTGGCAGGACTCAGGAAATCTCCAGAGTGCAATCTTTGAGCGTCTCTCTCTCTTTTTTAATGTTCCATTTTCATCTGAAAAACTGTTTGTCAGCACCGGAATGGCAGGTGCATTAACTCCCTCAGAACCAGATTATAGGAAAAATTGCAATCGCAGGGAAATAAGACATTAGTAAACTCCAGAGTCCCTTTCCCTCTCCCTCTCCCTCTCATTTTCTCTTGAAAACTATTTTCAGAAACTCATATGTACATTTACAGTCCAGGGTTACAGAATTGGTGATATTTTCACCCAAGCTGCAAGCATCTCGGTTCAGATTTAGACGATTCTGATTGCCATCCAGCCCTTTTGACCTGAAAATAGACTTGGAGTTTCTCTTTTGAAAAGTACAGTTTTCAGTGTCACTAAATGATAGAATGATGTATCGGAACCTCAAGAGCCCTCGCAGCAAGATAGAAATTACTATAACAAGGCAACAGCTTGAATTTAAAAGGAATTCCCTGTAGCATCTTTTCCAAACTTCCAAACAAAAATAGCGGATGGGATTTTTCTCTCATCTTGGGACCGCTTAGGACAGGAAACCATATTGTGATAGTAAGCATGTGTGCTGAATGTGAGAATAAAGATTGCTTGCAGGTTGGGGGCAACCATCAGATAAGAAGGATACTTAATCATTCTGCAATCTAATCCCTGTTAATTCTGCCAGTAAGGCTATCACCTCAGTCCTACAGTCTTGCTTCCACCCACCCCCTCCCACTCCAGTCCAGTAGAAGGAAGATTTAAAATAGCTTGCAGGATCATTTGCAGTAATGAAGACTGCAGCTACCTTTTTAACAGCCACAGAGAAGAAAATTTTTGGCAAATGTCCTCACCCCATTCCTAAGAGGTCTGTAAAGGGCATGCATAAGAGGACCAGTGTGCCTACCATCCCTGTCTTAATGTTCCCTTTAATTGTATTCATTTTATGTATTCAATTCATGGTTATACTTATATATATTATCTAATACATACTTGACAAATAAATAAATAAAAAAAAATATTTGTGAGGTGGAACAAATCTTCAGAATTCTTCTCTGCAATGATTGAAATAATCAATTCCTAGTCTTTCTTTCTGGTTATAGTGCAGACATTGTGACTTAAAAAGTGGGATATGTAGTTTTCATAACATTTGTGGTAGCCCTGTTTATATGCAAAGCAGAACTGTTTGCTTGTATTTGAGTGAGGTCCTTCCTCCTCCTCCTGCTCTGGCTCTAAGGACAAATTGATCAAATGAAAAAAAAATGGTTAGTAGGAATTGTCCTGGCTTAAATTTATAGGTCATAAGATCTTATCAAAGCTGATGACAGAACTGAATATTGTGAGGAAAGAATGGAGTTTTTACTTTCCTGTTTCCTATGGAGAACTGAAGCAAAATTGCTGATACCTGTAATGGTACATCATTTTATGCCTCATTTTTCTCTTTTCACTTGATTCACATGTCTTATATTTGAAACCCAACTATTAAGGGGACTATTGACTAGGTGGTATGGAAAAAAGCGTGAGGAGGATTAATAATTCATTTAATCTATAATTTTTTTCTATGCATTTATATGGAAAGGAAGAATTTTGGGGTTTCAGACAAATGATCCCGTATATTTTATGTTTGAGCTTTTCTCCTTCTCTTGTTCTCAAATAGATATAACTGACTCTTTCCCTCCCTTCCTCTCATATATATTTCTTTTCTCCAGCCACTGCGATATGGATATTCCCCACTATGTCTCAAAAAGGAGATTCTGTAAATATAATTTTAACTTCTGTGGATTTCTCCAATTCCCTTTGTAAAAAAATCCCACTAAACTTTAAGGGACATTGCACAGCATGTGAAACTGAATTCTGTATTTTCTCTTTTAAGCGATGTGATGAAATTTCTCCAATTGTCTGCGTGGAATTTCTCACCACTTAGCTGCACTGGAGGATGCTGAATTCTAGTACTATGAAAAATAGAAAAACACCCTCCTTATATCAGTTCCCTTCTTAAACACAGCATACTGGATACTTGTTCTACCATCTTCTGCTTTGCTTGACCTTTTTCTAAGCTACAGAATATCAGAGATTATACCTGTGTGCATTGTTGTAATCCTTTGATAATTTTGGTTGCCCCTTGGAGGAATGGTGTCCAGGATAGTACAAAGTATTTCAAGTGGATTTGTAATTTTATTTTCAGCTCCATACCTAATATGCATTTTTTTTCAACAGTAGCTGCATGTGCACTTGATATTTGTATTTTACTGTCTGCTGCAACTCTGGGACCTTTTCCTGGCCACTCACTGGCAACTCAGATTCTATTGATGTTAACCTAAAGCTAAGTATTGCTTGGTTTGGTTTTGCCAAGATGTCTGTCTGTTTGGGTGTGTTTTACTAATATTGAAGTGTGGATTGGAATCAGAACACAATATTATACTTAGGCAGGAAAAAAATTCAGAAGTAAACACCTCTCCCCACTCTCCCTCCCTCCCTCTCTTTTGTGTGTGTTATGTTTCAAGAGAATACAGGAAATATCAGTGTCTGTTGCCTGTTTCAGATTTCCTATTGCCTTATGAATATATATTTATTGACTCCTTGGCTCATCTGCCAATTAAATAGTTAAATTATTTAAATATTTTTCACTAAGTAAAAACAGCCAGAAGATGGCGCTTTGGGGCTTTGAAATGGCTGCCTTTACTTCTAGAAGAAACATTGAAAGCATGGATGAAAGGTGGGGGGGAGAGCGAGAGAGCCAGAGAGAGATTTAATTGGTTCACTACTGAAAATCAGTTAGCATAGAATAAAATCAACTGTATGGCTATAATAAAAACCTGAATCATGTCCAGTACTTCTTATATTTTAATATGGTTTAGCCCAGTGCAAGGAATTTGGAGGGGTGTGGATTCTTTTTTTCTCCCTCCCCATTCTATGTACTTAAAATTATAAAAGACTTTTGAAGGGACAGATTCTACTTTTGTAAAATGAAAAGCAAATACCAGAGTGCCCCAAAACTGTACCTGGAACATTTACAAATATATCAATTTTTTAAATTAGAAATCCAGTTTTATCATATTTAATATTGCTTTGACAAATTTTATTTTCGTAACTAGACATTTTGGAAGATAACTTGGGAAAGGCATTGTCAAAGAGCCGATACTATCTGTCTGTCTGTGTCTGTCTATCCATCCATTTGTCTGTCTGTCCTTCCTCCCATCCATCTCTTCTTAAATTATGGCCAGTCAAAAGGAAAAGATTCATTCTGATGTAATGTTTCTCACTATCCTATGAAGAATATGATGTTGTGCTGTTGAGGTACCAGTTTTAAGTATTTCTCAACCACCGTAAGTTTCTTGCTCAGTTTTCTAATTTACAGTAAATGGCAGACTTAAGAATTCAGAGCAGACAATGTATTGTTCTCAGGTAGCCGTCCACACCAGCAATTTGGATAACTATACCTATTTAGCAACAGGACTATATCACATGCCTCTAGCTCATGTGAGAGAAGGTGTGGGGGGGGGGAATACAATACTCTGAAATCCAATAATTATGAAAATAGTACATCTAAACTAAGACTAGCGAAAAATAGAAGACAAATGACCCTTTGGAATACTCAGCTTTTTAGTATAATCAGCAAACATTTCCTAAGGTGAATATTAGATCTCAGTAGCAGATGGTGTATTAATATTAAAAGGAGACCTTCCAAACCTTAAAAACTGGTCAGTTATGACCAAGAGAATGTTCCTAGGTATCCTATAAATGTTGAAATACCAACTGTTTGGTTTGTCAAAGGATGCCCACCCTCTTTTAAAGCCAAGATGTTAGATCTCTGGAAGCTTTGACAGGCTGTTGTGACAGAATTTGAGTATTTAATTATTATCTTTTTCACTAGAATTATAGAGGATTTTATTTGGGGAAATTTGGTTGCTAGCTCTCTTGCCCGTATTTGTTAAAAGCACAGTAATACATACTTACATATATATAAATTTGCTCACTTTAATCAGAAATGAACCTAAATTGAAGGAGATTTATATAATAAAGAGAGGAGATATACCACTCACATAATGGGAGTTTAGATATATAGAAATGTAAATTAAAGGGTTTGTGTACTTAACTATACTGATTGGTTTTCTCTTTTAGAATAAAATATGCTATGTAGCTGAATTAGGAACAGCAAAAAGAATGATTTCTGAGGTACTGAGTGTGATTAACCTATTTTACTGCTGCTCCAAAGTATATTTTCATAACACAGAAAGTAAAACAATTACCTTTCTGAACCAATAGAAAATGATATAATTTAGCATTGTGAAAGTGTTCATTAAGTACTATTAAATATACCATAGTTACAAGCAATTATATTATTGCATCTCACTTGGAAGATATAGTTTGGTATTTGACATAGAAATGATTTAGCTTTGTTTTGGAGGAGAACCCCCCCCCATATTCTGATCTGTATTAGTTAAAATATACATTTTTGGTCTTTCTCAGAAAACTTGTTTTTTCCATATCTCTGCATGAAGGCCATCTTATTTGAAGTAACACTTCAATGTACTGTTTATTTTCTGCTAGACTATCATAGAAAAAAAATATTTTGAGTTGCAGGATGATAATCTTTTAAATGTTACTAGCCCTTTTCTCGAGACCATATAATCAGATGCTACATTTAAGGAAAGCAAAAGAACATAAATGTTAAAACAAACAAACAAACGAATGAATAAATAAATAAATAAACAAATAAATAAATAAATTTGGCTAAAGCTCAGCAGAAAATATACTGGCAAGTTGAACATGATGGCAGTATATTACAGTGCAATATTTATTCATTATTAAACTTTTGTTGTAAAAAACCAGCCATTTCTATATGCATTGCTTTATGGTCTGGGACCAAGCCTAATTGTTATCTGTTTCTGCTACTGTGAATACAGTTAAGATATCACACACATAATTTGTGCGTTTCCAATCTAAATTGTACAGCTTGGCTTAGATTATGATTTTATTACTTAAAGTATTAAAAATAAGGCCAAAAATTCTACAAGTACTTCTCAGTGGGTGTGCTTGTTTGTGAGAGCATTTGAAGACCTATTTTTTATTTGATTTTTTTTCTTTTTGGAAATATAATTATAGCTATATCTGAGGGATCTTGATATTTCATTGAAAGGTGGAGGGAAGAAACAAGGGAAATGTCTTTAAGAAATGTTTATTGGTAATTCAAGATTTTTGGCCTCCTGCTGTTCCCATCCTAAGCAACTAATTTTTTTCCTTAACAATTCTGCTTTAAGTTACCAGGTGTGAAGAACATGTTACTTCCTTAATGATTAACCTGTACGAAATTATTAATGTCTAAGACTTATTTTTGTTATAGAAGCTTAATGTGATGTTTGACATTTACTAGAACCCTTTGTTATTTTGTTGAAATGTGGCAAGAAACCAGATCAGATTGCAACTAGATGCAGTTAAAGATATATTGCTTTTTAAAGGAATTATTCTTGAACATACATCTTTCCATCAATGTTTGAAATCAGGCTGTAACAGAGATTGGGTTGTTGACTTTAAGTTGAGCATAGTAAAATGGATGAACAAGTCTCATGGTGTGTTTAATTTTGTTTATTTTTTTGCTACGGTCTTCTCAAAAAATAAATTTGACTTGAAATTCAAAACACTATTTAAATAATGGAGTTTCTCTATTTTCAAATGTTTTCTAGTTTTTAAGAATGTTATATATTGCTTTGTTAAAATATATCTGATGTTAATAAAAGAAAACACTGAGCATTGTTTCCTTGCAGGCTAATAAAGCCTCTGGAGGATCAATTTTTATTTAAAAATGTAAAGTTATGCAAACCAGTCAAATATTTTTTTATATCAGAATTAGAAAGCTAAGTATTCATTTTAATGAAGCCCTAGAAACTTACTCCTCCCTTTTATGTTCAGCAGCTCAAGGTTCTTGATTATGGGCTTTGTAATGTACATTACAATATTGTAACAATGAAACTCAACTCTCTTTTAAGTAGCAAAAAAATTAATTACTGTAGCCTCATTCAGAAGATGACGATGCTTTAAGTTAAGATTCTCTAATAGGCATTTAATTCCCATTTAATAAGACCATTATTGCATGATAAACAAAAGCCAATTGATTATTAAACACTATCTCAGATTAATAGAAATGCCAGATTCAATGGTCATTAAGCATCTACAAAGAGACTTTTCATTAGTAAACTGCTATTTATTTGCCACAGCAAGTGTCTTGTTCAATCTAAATTAAATATCTATTTGGAAAGTCTAGCCAGTAGCATTATCAATGGCATTGAATGTATAAATTCCATAAAAAGCATTTTCAGTTCAGATTTGCAAGATACAATCTCCAAAATGTGTGTGTGTGTGTTTATGTGTGATTATGTGTATGGACTCAATCCTTATAATAGGAATTTTGGCTTCTGCTGGAGAGCTAATTTTGTAGGCAGATTCTTTGTGCATATTAGCTTGCTGCACCCCTTTCTGAACTTTGATACTGTTTAAAAATAAATTTAATTACTCATCTATTATTTACTAGGCATATTCTTTTATAGTTTCATATTTGAAAAAAGGAATAACTTTATGAACCCTGATATAATTTCTTGGGGGAAATATTATTGCATGCATCTGAATATGAAACATTGGATGTTCAGTAGACCTTGTATGGTTTTAATGGAAGTTGTGGATGAGTAAATATTGCAAGATTGAGAAATATGTATCAGGGTCCAAATATTTGATTCTCTACATAGGTTTATTATCTTAAAATATTTCAGACCCTCTATCATCTTTCTCTCTCAACTATTTATCTATCATCTCTTTATCTCTGTATCTAAAACGTATTAAATTGATTTTTGAAACAATTGTACAACCATACACTTTCCTTTTCTTTTTTTAGCTCACACATCCCCACCCCCCAAGAAATTCCCCTGCAGTTCTCTGGGGCGGAGAGTTGCTGCAAAATAGCTGTTTCATTTGAAATGTTTTGAATTCTTCTTATGGTGTAAATCTCTTCCTATTGAAATTTAAACTTCAAATAGAAGCAATACTGTAGCTGTATATTTTGCAGTTAATATAAAATAAGCTATTTTCTTGTTAATATAATAGTTCTGCAGTAGAAGAGAATTCATTAGTAGATGCATATGATGTGACCTATACTATAATCTGATTTAACTATCTTCATGTAAATTTTCTGGAATGTGTATGTGTAATTATTTTTTGAATTGGCTGAGTAGGACAATTAATCCAGTTGTATATTGTTGCATTGTCTTTTCTTCTTTTTATTCCATAAAAGGTTGGAGGGAAAATGCCAACTATGTTAACTAAAAATTGTTTGAATGTTTTAATTTTTTTTAAAAAAACCCTCTTTCCTTAAAAAAAATTAGATCCAGTAAAATGTTTTCTTTCAAAGACTGGTCCCTGCTTGGGAAAAAATTTAAAACTCTGGGTTTGTTTATTTATTTGTTCATTCATTAGATAAGCTCACAGTGAAGGAGAAGGGAGAACATGAGGTTATTAATCTTTCCTGTCATCCATTCACAGATGTGAAGTTCGTCCCATAGCAAATGTGAAATCAGCAGCACACACAAGGTAGAGATTTTCAAGCGAAACAAATTTAAAGAAATAAGAAAGGAAGAATGGGAGACAGGAAAAACAGGTATAGAGTAGAGCAATATGTATAGAATCTAGGGAGACAATGAGAAAGACATAAAAGAGAAAAAAGATTATTTGACTATGTGACAAAGTAAAGACTGCAAGGTATATCTGTATGACAAAATAGAATATTTAAAGTGGATTGTTAATGCATTTGTGGCATATCTGGGTGTCCTGAAGATGTAAAGGGTAATCACTTTCCCAGCATGTATGAACTATTGAAATGTTAATAATATAGATATTTTTCTTTAACTACAAGCATTGAAGTTTGCAACGTGATTCTGATTAGTGAGGTCTGACTGTCTCTGAATGCATGTATGTACATTGGTAAATACGTGCACATACATATTTATGCTGTACACACAATAGTCCTTGCAAATTCCCACCGTGCAGTGGCCAACATGAAAAGTCCTATTAGTATTGATGTAACATCAGACAGACAGGTTTGTGCTGATAGAACCTGCAGCAATATCAATACTAATGTGGCTGCTTGGGAATATGAAATATATAAATAGATCTTGTTCTTAATAGAATTGGAATAAAATCCAAAATGCTGAATATGATTTGCAAGAGAAAATGCAATACAAATTTCATCTTGAATCTGATAAGTTGAGCTTGGAGGGATGTTCTTAGAGCTGACTCAGAACAAAGGCAGAGGGCCAGAATTTAACTGCAGACATAGTCAACTGAATTTAGATGGTCAGAATTCAGACATAATCTTTCTGAGGGTAGCATTCTGATAGTATGTTCGACTGAAACATACACTCATTGATCTTTGTTTTTCATATTCACACTGTTCTAATTTCCTTTACATCTTTTAATGTCCCAGTGATTTCTCAGTACATATTTAATCAAGATAGCAAGAGGTTGGATGCATTTTATGCAACATATTAAACCTGACCACTTTTAATATTGGTTCAGGTTTTTTTGTGGCTCAGAATGTTGTGCTAAGTCAGAAAGAGGATAGCTTCAGGATGTTCAGTGAATCTAGTTTATGAGATGCAGAGAATTGGGTTTCTTTGGTCCATGTCTGCATGTACTTCAGTTGTGGGTAATCTGGGACCCTCAGATTAAGCTCAGCATCTTTTGCAGATAATAAATTCATACCGCTTGCAAGAGTGATCTTCCTTTGCCTGAGAAACCTGGATTTCCAATCCAGGATCTCATCCTGCTGAATGAGAACACGATCAGAGAGAAAAGGAAATGTCAAAGAGAAAGAAAGAAAGAGAGAGAGAGAGAGAGAGGGAGGGAGGGAGGTGGGATGGAAGAGAGAGAGAACAGGAAATATCCTCAAAAAGAAAGAACAGTACAGCTTAAATCAGTTCAATTCTCATTGGCATATGATGCAGTCCCAATAGGAATAGGCCTTGATATGAGAGGAAAAAAGCCGGTCATCCTAGTAGCACAGACAGACAGACAGACAGCACAGACAGCACAGACAGATAGATAGGCAGCAATTTCTTTTTGATGCTCTGAGACTGGCTAGAACAAAGCTTTTACTGAGATCAGGTTTTGGAAGAGAAGTATCCATCTCTTTCCTTATCTCCGACACTTTCACTTGCAGCTCCAAGTGAAGAGTTCAGTTTGAGTCAAATCATTTTGGGTGACTTAATATTCTGGGGTTTCAATTGTAACAATGACTTCAAAGATTTTAGAGTCAGTAGTATAATCTAAGCTTGAAAAACTGACTTTTCAACAAGGAATTACTTATTTGTCTAACTCTGGCCTGGGATTTTATTTAGATTTATTCAGATGAATACTTCTGAAGTTAATGTATTTATTTTTTTATTTTTTTATTTTTTTATTTTTATTTATTTATTTATGTAATTTATATGCCACCCTTCTCCCGAGGAACTCAGGGCGGCTTACAAAGATAAAAAATTCAACATCAGAATTAGATATAAATTAAAATCCAAATTAAAATTAATTAAAATTATTACAATGTTAAAACCCCCTTGACGGGTCAGTCCATGTGATTAAAAAGCCACGTCTTCAGTTTGCAGTGGAAGGAGAGGAGGTTGGGGGCTGTCCTAAGCCTGGTGGGCAAACCGTTCTGGAGGGTTGGTGCTCCCACAGAGAACACTCTCCCCCTGGGGACTGCCAGCTGACATTGCCTGGCTGACGACACCCTGAGGAGGCCCTCTCTGTGAGAGCACACAGGATGATGGGAGGATGGCAGAAGATGATCCTGCAAGTACCCTGGGCCTAAGCCATGTAGGGCTTTATAGGTGAGCACCAGCACCTTGAAACGGACCCGGAGGATCACCAGCAGCCAGTGCAGCTCGTGCAGGAGAGGTGTTACATGGGAGTAACGAGAAGCTCTCGTAACAACCTGCACGGCTGCATTCTTGACCAGCTGAAGCCTCCGGGTGCATCCCAAGTGCAGCCCCATGTAGAGGGTGTTACAGTAGTCCAGCCGAGAAGTAACAAGGGCATGAGTGACCGTGGCGAGGGCATCCCAGTCTAGGAAAGGGCGCAGCTGATGCACCAGGCATACCTGTGCGAAGGCCCCCCTGGTTATGGCTGTCAGGTGATCTCCTAAAGACAGCCGTGAATCCAGGAGGACACCCAGATTGTGAACCCTCTCTGAGGGAGTAAGTACCTCCCCTCCCATCACAAGTGATGGGACCGCTAGATCACGAGATGCCGGCATCCACAGCCACTTGGTCTTGGTAGGGTTAAGTCTGTTTCTTCCCATCCAAGCCCGCACTGCTTCCAGGCAGTGGGACATCATGGAAAGGGCATCCCCAGGCTGGTCTGGGGTGGAGCTATAAAGCTGAGTATCATCAGCATATTGATGGTACCTCACCCTAAAACCCCGAATGATCTCACCCAGTGGCTTCATATAGATGTTAAAGAGCAGGGGGGAGAGAACCAACCCCTGGGGTACCCCACATGTGAGGGGCCTCAGGGAGGATCTCTGTCCCCCCACCCATACAAACTGCGAGCGACCCGAGAGGTAGGAGGAGAACCACCGTAAAACAGTGCCTCCTACCCCCCGAGTCGCTGCAGCAAGATACCATGGTTCATGGTATCAAAAGCCACTGAGAGGTCAAGTAGGACCAGGATGGAGGAACAGCCCCCATCCTGGGCCCGCTAGAGATCATTCACCAGGGCAACCAATGCCGTTTCTGTGCTCTAACTGCACCTGAAACCTGATTGGTACGGGTCAAGGTAGTCAGTTTCCTCCAGGAATTGTGGGAGCTGCTGTGCCACCATGGACTCGACAACCTTCGCTATAACGCGAAGGTTGGAGACTGGATGGTAGTTGTTAAGGGAGTCTGGATCCAGGGTGGGCTTCTTAAGGAGGGGTCAAACCA
>JANHZT010002422.1:356923-368660 GCA_032468215.1 Stegonotus admiraltiensis
TGCGCCCTGTGAGTGGGGCTTTCCCCGCCCCCCCGCCCCCCCAAGGGCTATGGGCAATTTGTAACACTGCCCTTTAGTTTGTTTAAATGTTTGTTAAGTCCTAATATGGAAAGTTAATGTGAACATTGTTTATAAATTAGGAACTGTTGTTGATCATGATTGTTTTCCTCATTTCTATTTGGACATTAGAAAGAACTTCACTGTTAGGCATAAAATACCTCTTTATTTCTAGAGAAACCTCTTTAATGGGAGTTAGGAATTGTCTTGAATTGATCTCTAATAGGATGTAAATTGTGACTTAAAGATCCTTGAGAGGGATTTTGTTGTTGTTTGTTTTTCATTTTTCAGTATCAACCAAACTGACCAGATGCTGGTTCATCTGCAGTCATTTGACAGTGTCCCAGAGCATTTCACCATTCCTGAAAGCACTCGAAATGGCGTGCCACTGTTCTATATTCCTCCAGGATCTACTACACCGGTACATTATTTGTATATTACTAGCCAATTTGCACTAATTTGCTGCCTTTTTAGCAGCCTTTATCTAAGTTGCTGCCTAAGTTGCTGCATTCCTTTTTCTGTTTAAAACTTGCTTTATATTTATCACTCTTAAATCTCAAGTTAGGAAAATAAGGCATTTGGTTGTGTGACTTGATGAGGGAAGAGTGAAAGGATGAAAGAGAAAAGGCAAGTCTATTTCAAATACGTGCTGCGTCTATATCTTCAGCTCTGCGTATCTATATCTTCAGCAATTCTATATCTTCAGCTCTGCTTTCTCACTTCTGGAGGAAAATGTATATGCTGTTACAGTAATAATTAAATGAAGGTGCTCAGATTCTTGATTATTTGGAATCATACCTTGGCAGCAATAGGTTAGAAGCAAGAGATTCAACATACTTGCTGTTACCTTAAGTTAATGTAGCCAAATGTTGCAGGAAGAGCAGCTATGGTATATATTAACATGCCAAACAAATAATCACTTATTTACTCTGCTCTTTGTGTTGCTCATTAGAGCTATCATGATTGGCTATTGTTGTATGCCATTTGTTAAAATGAGAGAAATGAGATTATACATCTTACATTCTTTTTTTTTAACTGGGTGGACTTCAACTTCTAGAATTTCTCAACCGGCAGAGTTGTGCAATCTCATAAACAAATACATTGAAAATATTAAGATACTAATAACAATAAAACTTAAATATAGGCTATAGCAATGTTTCTCAACCTGGACCACTTTAAAATGGGTGGACTTCAACTTCCATAATTCCCAAGCCAGTAGAACTAACTACAGGTAGTCCTCGACCTATGACCACAATGGAGCCCAAAATTTATGCTCTTAAGTCAGACATTTGTTAAGTGAGTTTTACCCCTTTTTACCACCTTTCTTGCCACAGTTGTTAAGTGAATCACTGCAGTTGATAAGTTAGTAACACGGTTGTTAAGTGAGCCTGGCTTCCCCATTGACTTTGCTTGTCAGAAGGTTGCAAAAGTTGATCACACGACCCCGGGATACTGCGACCATCGTAAGTATGAACCAGTTGCCAGGCATCCAAATTTTGATGACATGATCAAGGGGATGCTACAAAGGTCATAAGTGTGAAAAATGGCCATAAGTCACTTTTTTCAGTGCCGTTGTAACTTTGAACGGTCACTAAATGAATTGTTGTAAGTCGAGGACTAACTGTAACTGCCTAATATGGTTTTTTTAAGCTAAAATGTTTAAACAATTAGTTGCACAGATGCAACCAAATGCATGAAATATGATTTCTGCCATCTTCAGGTCCTGTCCTTGCAGCACAGTAGTTCAGACTCCAGTCACTCACAGTTTGCAGCCTACTGGAAGCCCATCTTGTCGATGGATGCCAATCTCTGGCAGAGGTGGTTGCACATGCATCGCATTGTTATCCTCTTGGAACACGACATGTACGTGCAAGAAAACATACATGTATCATGGCATGGTATTTAACATTTCAAGGTTTCAGAGTTTACCAGCCATTGTGTTGTTATTGATGGCTGACACAACAAAAGTTGAGCAATAAGGTCTTGCATGTGAACATTTCCTGGGGTAAGGATAATGGGGGATAATGATGGTACCTTAATAACAGGCACTAACTAACTGATCTGTTTGACAGGCCAGTCCCAAAGCATTTGCACACCCCAGGCAACAATGGTCGTTACAGCACCATCCAGTGTCGCATTTCCCATTCAGCTCTGACTTCTTTGCTGCGTGATTGGAGTAGCTTTGTGCTGGTAGAAGGCTACTCTTATGTCAAGCTCATGCACAGGTAAGGGAATTCAGAGAGGAGAAAGAGCTGAACCTGAGCTGTTGAAGGCCATGAAGATGTAAAATCAAATGGGGATAGAAGATTTTTGCATAGGATTGGGGCAGCCATGTTGAGTAAATAACTCTTAAGAGGAAAATCTCATCGAGCATTTCATACTCATTCATTCATTCATCATTTATTTATTTATTAAATCTATATACCGCCCTTTCTCCCGAAGGACTCAGGGCGGTGAACAGCCAAACTAAAATACCCAAATACAAATATAAATATAAAGTTAAAAACCATTTAAAACCAAATTAGATATTATGGCCTACAGATAAAACCCCATTAAGACCCACTAAAATTTAAGTTAAAATTTAAAACCGTTAAAATTAAGCTAGCCCGGCTTGCTGAAATAGCAGAGTCTTAAGGGCCCGACGGAAGGTGCGCAAATCCTTCGCAACTCTGGGGGCAGTTCATTCCAGAGGGCGGGAGTGCTCTGATAGCCTACCTAATTATTCAATCAATTGGTATAGATAAAATAAAAGTCATTTTTTGTCAGTAACAATTGCTCCATATTTAGGAATTTGAGTTTCACATTGCATCCTGTTCCCTACCCTGCCGTTTGATATGATGTTTTCTCAACAACCAAATTCAAATTTTACTTAAACATAATAAAATAGTTTGCAGACAGATATCTAGATTTCATTTAGGAAGTATTTGGGATAAGGTAAGAGTAATTAAAATGAATTGCATTTCAAAACTGATTATGCTTTAAAAAGATTTACTATCCCTTTAATTTTTCCTTATTTTTCCTTTTTAATGTGGGCTGGAAAGACACTGTTACAATTAAGCTCTTCTCTGAGCTTTATTTGAAAAAAGCTGTTCTGATTCCGCTGACATTTGAATGAGCTTTAGGATTTTGGTTTTTCAAGAATCAGTTCAAACAGCTGCACTTAGTGCTAACAGATAGATATTTTTTAACACAAATCATTATCAGTGGAAGTTTTTTTTAATACTGTAAACTTAGTTGCCTTTGATCTTAATTACAATACAATTAAACATTGATTTGTGAATACTGCACAACTCAAAATTGTTTAGCGTGTTCTGGTTGCTTCCTATTGGAAATGAAGTTACAGAGTTGAATATTATTTGCCATTGTTTGAAATCTACAGGATTGCTAATATTACTTTAGATTGCTGATTACACATAAATGATGAATATGTTCTTTTTAGCTCAGTCTTCCCTATCTGTAATCTATGAAGATATCAAGAACTAGGTTACTGGTAGGATAAAACTACATATTATTTGCATGAATAAGTTATATGAAATACAGTACTATATATATATTATTAAAACTATTTAAACTCCCCACCCCACAAAGTGATAAAGGGGCTTTTGTGCAATTTTGTTAATTTTTTGGTAAGTTTTTAAATGATGTAAGTTTGTAGGCCTTTCCCCATTCTTTTTTCTTTTAATGTAATATCACATTGTTAATATTGCCTTATTAACATTGAGATATTAGGAAATGGTTTTTAGTCTGCTATCAAAACATAGTAAAAGCATAGATATTGGAACAATATTGCAAATTGTTGCAGCATCCACTTCCCAAATTTATTTCTGGTATTCTAATCCATTTACTTACTTTTTTTAAATATAGTGACCATACATTTTTAAAAAAAGAATAGTGACCATACAACAATTCAATATGGTATATACTTGAAGCTGGTCCAAGGTTAACTTGGGGCACACATGCCTAACTGAGGGGGTGGGGAGGTTTGAGACAGAAATGCCTGGATCTGAATTTTTGCTCTCTTAGACATTCGGCTGTTACAAAAAGCTTTTATGCAATTCCACATTGATTTGGAAAGTTAAGAAAGAGCCACATGGTGTTCTTTTCATCTCTACCCACATATTAAAGGCAAGTTATGGCAAAGATCTCTAATTCTACCACACTGGCAAAGCATAATACATAACTGTATTATGCTAACAAAGATGGGTATTTGTCCAATGCATTTTGGAACAAAAACCTCTTTTTCAGGATCTGTTTACCCTTATGGACAACTTATTGGTTCACTAAATGAGAAAGCCACGGGGGTTCACTTTTGTAAGTCGCTTATAGGAACAGCAAATTGTTTCTGAATAAGGAATCTTTGTTCCAAAGAGCACTGGGCAGAAATAAACCACAGAGGAGAAATAGATCATCTTGGCATTTTGAGAACAGTTTCTCCTCCCTTACTTATTTCTACATTTAGTGTCTTTCTTTCCATTGCTTTGTTTATGTATAAGATGAGAACCTCTCCCCCTTTCCCACATCCACACATACGGACTGCAATAGCAGCATAACTTTTTTTGTTTGTTTGTGATTTCAAGCTAGGGCAACAGGAGACATCATAACCTTCTCCAAAATATTTATTAGCTGGCACAGCATGTCTTGGGCTAAGGCCATTAGGTCTCAGGCAGGTGATTTTTCCACTATATGTCCCAAGGCATCCTTGCTCAGTCTCTAGCGATTCTGTAGTTGCTGCAATATAATCTAGTAATGCCAGGCAATGCAAAAGCCAAATTCTGTCACTTTGAATTGCAAAATCTCTATGTATTCATAATGCATAAACAGACTTCTACTATACAGCACTCAGAGGCTGTCATCCTGCAGGTCTGGAAAATTGGACAACTTCATAGTCCTTTATGAAAATGCTATGCTGCCCCCCCTTTTTTTCTTAAGAATACTAAATTATGCATTTGAGAAGGGGAAACATTAAGAAGCTGCTTTTATTACTAACAAAACTCTAGGTTAGTAGAAAGGGGAACTACAGAGCGTCTGATAGAGTCTTAATAACTTTTCTGATTTTTGTTTCCTGGAGGTAATGTTTTATTATACAATATTTTCCTTTCTGATTTACTGTTAATACATATTTGGAAGATTATTGTTTCATTTGCACACATCTCTGTCTCTTAAAGGGTTAATCTCATTCTGGAAACAGCTTCATTTGAGAAGGGCTAGCGTTGCCATTTTGTTTGTGAATCTCTCCACTGATTTTTCAAGGTTTCCCCTTGTTGAGTCCCCTTGTTTGTGAAACTCTCCACTGATTTTTCAAGGTTTCCCCTTGTTGAGTCCACAAGAGAAAATAAATAAGAGTGATTCCTCACATTCCTTTATTGCCTAATAAAGAAATGAACATAATAATTTGTTTAGAATTAAATGTATTTGCTTCCAGGGGAAAATAGTTAAGAAAAAAAAGGCTGTTTTCAAGGGGAAAATAATCTATATCCTTTCACAGGATTGTCTTCAACTTTGAGGGACCCCCTTGGCAAATCCCCTCCTAGTTTGATGTTTCTTGGCAGGCTTAAGTAAAGATGGGTAACATGGCTTAAATTTGCCATAATTCTCTTGAAGACTTCCTATTTTGTGGTTTTGTGGTAAATTAAAATGGCAGCTTCTTTCAAAATGAGCCTGTTGCAAGTGTTACCCTGTGGGACTTGCCTGAAGAAGATCTACATTGATGGCATATGTTCTGATTCAGAAACTCTTCATCCTTATCCCTGATATATTAGGAAACAAACTTAGCATCAGTACAGCAGGATTTTCATTTATTTGTATATTTTAAGATTTTAAGATTGAGTCCTTGGTGAAGTGGAAGGTCAGCACAACACAAGGGCTTTAAGAGAGGAAAAATAGTATTGTGATGTTTGCTTTCAAAGAACAGAAGCAATTCTGAATATTGAAAACCTGAAAGTTACACATTAGACCTTGGCTTTCTTCATACATCACCAGTGGCGGGATTCAGCCGGTTCTCTCTGGATCGGGTGAACCGGTAGCGGTGACTGTGGAAGGCTCCACCCACCCACCGGGACATAATGAGCGAGTACTGCACATGCGCAGAAGGCCATGCACATGCACAGATGAGGTGCGTGCAAGTGAAGTGAGCGCACATGCGCTCACATTTGCAAACCGGTAGGGAAGGTAAGTGAATCCCACTACTGTACATCACCCTTAATTGGGTTATAGGGGAGTTATCAAGTTGGGTGAAAAACTAAACATTTGGCAGAGTCATTATTTTTGAGTCATTATATTATTAAAGCACTTTAAGCAGAAAAAAGTAGATGCATTAAGCCCATCAGAGGTTTAAGGGAATAACTTACTAATAGCTAGGTCTGCAGAAGGTCAAAACAGGCAAAATGGCAGACAGAGCAGAACAATTGTAGTTCTGTCATTTCTGTAGATATGTCAAGGTCACATGTATGCAATCACACTGCTATTTGAGCTGTGATGGCAGTGTTTGGAATACAGTATTACAGGCTAACTCACTGCTCACTCCAGGAGTTTGAATCTGAGCGGCTCAGGGTTGACTGAGGGTTGACTCAGCCTTCCATCCTTCTGAGGTTGGTAAAATGAGGATCCAGATTGTTGGGGGCAATATGCTGACTCTGTAAATCACTTAGAAAGGGCTGTATATAAGACTATATAAGTGTTATTGCTATTACCACTAGCTTGGTTATTGTTGTGACCTAGGCTTCTTGAGTCATTAAAACACATGAGTAGCCCCCAAAACCTCTTTTATTGCAGCAGCTGTGAATTACATTCATTCACAGCTGAGTCCCAATTAGTTGCAAAAAATTGGGAGAAGTCCTTTGGGATAATCACTAACCTTTATCTCCCTTGACACTCTGCCAAAGACCTACTTGGCAAAGCCACACAGATTCCAGAATCAAACAGAGATGGTGACTGGGAACAGAATTAACAATGTTGCTTTCCTGCAAAGTGCCCATGTGCCTTTGCTCTGTGGGCGTGGCTTGGTGGGTGTGGCATGGCTTGGTGGGTGTGGCTTGGTGGACATGGCAGGGGAAGGTTACTGCAAAATCCCCATTTCTTCCTGATCAGCTGGGACTTGGGAGACAGAAAATAGATGGGGGCAGGGCCAGTCAGAGGTGGTATTTACCGATTCTCTGAACTACTCAAAATTTCTGCTACTGGTTCTTCAGAACTGGTCAGAACCTGCTGAAACCCACCTCTGCTTTGCTCCTCTTTTAAGCCTTATGGGAGGGGCCAATCATCTCCAGGCCTTTCTCCCAAGTCGTCCCTTTTGTTTTAACTGTTTGTGCCTTCTGGCAGCTCTATGTATGCGCACACTGGGAACAGGCTCCTCCTGTTCCTCTGCCTCTCTGATGTCTGACTCTGGAGGCTCTGGAGTCCGTTCATCACTCCAAGATGGCCCTGGCCCCATCTCTGCCTCTGACATAGAGCCCTCATCTGGGCCTTCCCCGGACTCCAGGACTGGCCCATATTCCTGCCCAGCCTCCTCACTGTCAGACTCTGCTGCCAGCTCCGCAGGCTGTTGATGGACCACAACAGTTATTTTTATTCTTGCTGTTTACTACTGTACTCTTTTAAATGGATCTTTATTTTATTTCCGTTATGTCACAATTTTTTCTGAGAGCTCAAGGCAACGTACTGTACATGAGGATATCTCCTCATTTTATTCCTAGAACAATCCTGTGAGGCAAGTGGAGCCAAAACATGTTGTAGGGCCAAAGTCACAACATGCTCTAAATTAGAACTTGAACTCAAATTTCCTTAGTTGAAGTTCAACCTCATACTCTGATTTTTATATTTCTAAGAGCCAGGAGGATAAAGAGCTGGGGCACCAATTGCTCATCCCCATAATAAGTTTAGGGGAGTGCATAACTGGTTGTAATCAAGGACTACCTGTACTAGATTAAGAATTAACTACTCCAATGATGCCAAATTTCAGATTTATAATCAATGCAGTTTCCAGACATTTGGAAGTGTAAAATATATAACGGTGTAATATAAACCCTGAAACAAATGTAATACAGTTTGAAAAAGCAAGTCAAATAAAAAAAAAATCCCAAGAAACCAACCACACATTCTCTGAGACCTGGAAAAATGAAAAAAAAAAATCTGGATTCCACAAAACTGTGGGACACATTATTGCTCTATTCCTGGCATTTAAAGTCATTTAAGGTGGCCTCCACTGTCACCAAATGTCCCAGCCTAAAGAACTAATTTGTCCTGAAGCAACAAAATGGCTTGGTCTGGCCCATTACTTTTTCACTTGCTTTGTTTAAGATTTAAGCAGAGACTTATACTATTTTCCCTCCCCTGACAATTTAATTATCACCACTAAAAGATCTGGTGTGTAAATGGTTTGTAAATAATAATGATTTAGATAGGCTTATGGCAGCTGGACATCTTGTTACTTTGAAGAGATGACCTCTATAGTTTCAGGTCCAGAGTAATTTTTCTCTTCCCTTATGTAAAATAGACACTTTTTCTTTTCTTTTTTTTAAAAAAAACAATTCTGATGGACTTATATATAAATAGTTGTGTGTGCAGCAGAATTCAACCCTGAAGTCTTGAGCAAAGTCAGCAACAGTAGGACTATTTGAGTCTGAGTTAGAAACCACTATGAGCTTAATCATTAATCACCAGTCTTTAATTAACAGCTCTGAGCTTTGAACAAAAGGCGCTTATCACAAGGCTGCTGAGGTGCTGTGAACCACTTTGGTATGCTTCCATTTGGAAGCCCAGTAGCCTTCAGAAGAGAAGCTGATGGAGCAGCTACCCTTTGTGTGAAGAGTCAAAATATCAAGAAGAGCAGCTGTTATGGCCTTTATCTAGATTGCTAGCAGTTTCAAGCTGACTCAACACGTGCAAGCTGCCAGGTATCCAAAACAAGAAAGCTAGTCTAGGAATGACTTACTGAAAACAGAAATCTGGACTACCCACAACTACTACCTAAGCACAGGTGAGATTTAAATGAGAGGGAAAGGAAGTTCCTTTAAATGTGAAAATGTTGACAGGGAGGTGCTTCAAATAGATCACTTGAAAGGGACTGGCAGTGGAATAAGCACTCTAAGAAATAGAGTTGTCATTATTTGTAATTTAATGAAGTTTGAGTTTAATGTAGCCTTCAGCCAAGTTATAGTATGGTGACATATAGCAAAATGATAGGATTGCTACTGCAAATTGACATTGATTGATGAACATGCAATATTGTGGGAGGTAAAGGGGTGGAACAGAATATGTTAGTTGCTTCTACAAAGGAAATCTTCCAAACTGTCAACAGGTAGATTTCACTGCAGCCAAATCCAGTTCTGAAAGACATTTTGAGAGAATATGTCTCAGTCAGTGAATGTGAACCTGGTATCTTGCATTTTCCTCTCCTGGGATGACAGAGGCAAAGTATTATTATTGAGGCCTTAGAAAAGAGAAATTTGCTTATGTACATTAGTTTGAAGTGTTGGCCTTTAATTGTTTCCATTAGATGAAGCACTTGATTAGACAAACACCCTACATTATACAATAAATAAAATGATTTTTTTGGTCATTAAATCTGGCTACATATCCCTGACAAAATTTTGAAATATGTCTGATGTAATTCTAAACAAAGAGCCAGTTTGGTGTCATGGTTGAGCCATCAAGATGGAAATTGGGCGATTAAGTTCTAGCGCTGCCTTTGTCACAAAGACAGTCATTCTCTCTTAGCCCTAGGAAGGAGGCAATGATAAAAAAATTCTGGAAAACCTTGCCAAGAGAATTTGAGGGACTAGTCTAAGCAGTCACCTGACTCATATAGGCACGAAAAACAAATGCTAAACATCCACTTGCTGGAATATTTCAAATCTTAATACAGCCCAGCTAAAAAAAATGGAAAGAAACAAATGAGCAATGAAAAACATGGTCACTCCAGTCCTCTTGAAGGCTCCATCCACAAACCACGTTTTAAGTTGGAACTGGTTAAGCTAAAGTCACATTTGCACTTACACGAGACATCCCCTTGCTGAATGTTACATCAACAAGGTTGATGCAGTTATTAAATATGATGGTGAGAACTTGGGTATATCATACGTGTGACTGATGCCCTGTTTTGTTTAAAAGCTCTTTCTGTTAATCATATTACGTGAGCAGATTCAGGTCATTTGGTGGGAAGGAATAAGCACCCTGAACATGATGATTCAAGACCAAATGTTGGTTCTAAAAACTAGACTGGGTGCAGGAGTGAGAAGTTATTTTTAAATGGAAGTTTTAAAATTGAAAAGAACAAAAAGAATGAGAGAGGCAGAGAGAGAGAGAGAGAGAATCCCAGACATATTTTTATGCTTCCCACTCCCCATTTTCTTTCTTTTTCTCCATGTCAACACCAAACAAGACAGGACTAAAATTAATGGGGAAAGCAGCAATTAGCAAATTAGGTTAGCTGCGTGTTGCAGTGTGCCATGGCTGCCAGGTGTGAGGGGTTCTGGCAGTATATTTATTAGCGGCTGTCAGAAAACTGACACTTTGATGAATGGAGCTGGGTAATCAGTACCCTCCGACAGTGAGCACTTCGAGGCCTCAACATGGTAAACTGCAAAATCAAAGCTTTTTCTACCCCCCTTATAAAAATAATACACTCTACCGTGCCCCCCCCCCAACCTGCAAGGGAAATGTACTTTTTCATTGGAAATTGATGATGACGACGATAAAGAGAGAGAATAGGAAACTTCAGTTGATGTGAAAACAGTTCAGTGCTTTGGAGCTTCTTTTGCCCCTTTGTCACGGGTTTCGTTCAGAGGTTAAAGGGTTGAAAATCTGGTTTGTCTTTAAACCCGAATGGCTGCAGCAATTAGTGGTTAAGTCAGTGGTTATTTTAAAAGGATGTAGATGCATCAGTGTGAACATCACCTAATTCCTGTTTCATTCGTACAATGGTATTATTTCCTAATGTACGTCTAAGCTGCAGAGCAGAAGAAGAAAAGCTGAGACGGCAACTAGTTTGGTCCACTCAACTCACTCTTTTGCTAGACAGCTAAATGAATTCTATCTATCAATTATCTTTGCGAATTGCTACCCTGACCTATTTCCCCCCTCCTCCCTTTCCCTCCTTTTTTGTACATTATGTTTAGAATATAAACTGAAAATCTGATTAAAAAAAAAACACCCTGTTCTTGAAATGTGTAGATCTAATAAAAGGGTGGGCAGATCTGGAGAATGACAGATTGGGGCTTCTCTGTCTCATGGGTAGACTTTCCCATGATATTTGGAGAACTAGTTTTGGAGGAGGGTAAATGCTGCTGTGTAGGCATGCTGGAAGTTAAGACAGTTGGAAGCAAGAGTTTCAGGTGACTTGATGGAAGCATTTCCAGAGCCAATTCTTACCCCACGATGCTCTAATTGGGCATATAGCAGCTCAAAAAAAAGCAGCTATTACCGCAGTAATTGACTTTTGCTGTCTAAATTGACTGCTAGAAACTGAAAACAGAACTCTGTCGACTTACAGAAATCGCTCAAGGAAAATAATCATGAAGTTCATCTTCAGAGTAAATATTTATAAATATTTTCTTTTCATCCAAAACCTTTTAATGAAACTCTAGGTGGAACTCCCCACCCAAATAAAAAGGTAAAGGTTCCCCTTGCACATATGTGCTAGTCGTTCCCAACTCTAGGGGGCGGTGCTCATCTCCGTTTCAAA
>JANHZT010002422.1:423376-435135 GCA_032468215.1 Stegonotus admiraltiensis
CTGGCCTGATGTAATGAAAGATAATTTAGGATATACAGTATTCTGGAAACAAGCATCATATAATAAAAGGACAGCCTGTAAAAACCCACCCAAGAATGAAAGATTCTAAAAAGAATAGGTTTCCAAGCCCAATCCACCAATGATGACTATTTTAAAGGACATTTTTAACAAATGGGATAAAGATGTAATTATAAGACATGTAAGCCCTCTTATCACAGTAGCAGAGAACACACTATATGTGTGTTCTAATACTAATACTATACTAATTATTAATAGAGTTAATAGAGTCAGCAACATACATCTGGCAGAACCTGAACTTGATTCATAGTTAATGAAAATCTCGATGCTCGATGGTACCGCCAATCTATTGGGTTTTCCATATCTTAAACTATCTAATTTCACAATTTAAGTGAAGTAGTATTGACTAGATCTATAGAAACAATGATACAAAGGGAATAGGCCTTTTAATTGTTGATGTGTGTATATACTTGGAGAAGCAAGCATATGCCTTTCCTTGCCGGTGAATGAGATCTCGGCCAATCTTAGGTCTTCTGGCCAGTGACCAGAGTCATTGCTTATTCACTGTGTAATTTCATTGATTGGTTCCAATTTGATCCAAGGAGATCTTCCTAATATGCACAATCATCCTAACTAGCGGCCTGTGGGATGGATGCGTCATGTGCAGGCCACACCCACTCCAGCTCTGTAAAGGGAAAAAACATCACAAAACATCACATGACAGCAACGTGACGTGGTGAGTTTGACACCCGTGCCCTATATCTTCTAGAATGGACTTACTCTCCTTTACTGTGTAGGTATTTTTTTCTGATACTTGGGTCTTCCACATGGAATGTTCCTTGCACTAACGTTTATGAGAAAAAAACTTTTCTTTTATCTTTTTTCATCTTCCTCCATGATTATATATACTTCTATCATGTTCCCCAAGGGTCTTTTTTCCCGAATTAAGAAGCATTGTGATGTTTTAATAGTATTTTTTCTCCAATTCTTTGACCAGTCTGATAGCTTTATCAACATTTTGAGTGTTCTTGGATGGCATTGGGGAGAATATAGTGTTCATAGTATTGTAAGTGTGGTCAAATCATTTGTCATAAATCATGACAATAGTATGATGTTTGCAGGTTTATTTTTTTCTTCTTGCTGATGTCGATATGGAATTTACCACTTCAGATCATTTGATGCAAATCAGTCTTTTCAATGAGTTACCCATTAAACTATCCAACACAAGACTCTTTCTTTAGATAGTTATCAGACCTCATCATGAAATTAGGGCTTTAAGCTGTATGAGCATAATTTTAATTTGCTTGTTAAAGCACATTTGCTAATTTAATAGTTATTTATTGACCATTTTACTGTTTCTTCCAATTTTAAGCAATCAAAATAATTTGGTATCATCCATGAACAGCTATTTAATTGTCTTATTTAAACTGTAGATCATTTATGAAACCAGAAAGCATTCATTATAGGTTTTTGGGGAACTCAGTGTTTATATCTCTTCATTTCTTAATCATTGCTTTCTGTTTTTTAATCATTTGCCAATCAGAAACATTTTTTCCTCTTGACACTTAATTCTATACAGGCAATAGACTTTATCAAACATTTTATATGTTCTGTATCCTCCAAAATTTCCTGTTTGCTAACATTTCAAAATAACTTTAAACACTTGGTGGATAAGAGATTGCGAAAAACATGCTGCTTCTCCTATGATAAGATTTGTCTTTCTATATATTTGATAATTTATCTTTTAGTAATGTTTTCCACCAATTTACTCAGAATAGATATTACGCCAGTTGGCTTGTAACTCTTGGATCCTCCTTGATCTCATTTTCTCATATGTTAGATATGTTTTTATATTTTGAGTTGTAAAATTTTCTCATTTGGGTACACATACTTTTTATTTTTATGTTTGGTTTGCCAATAAGATCTCAAATTTCATCTCTTGACATCTTGACTGACTTTAATTCAGAGTCCCTGAAAATCAGTAACTCCAATGCATCTTCTGAAATGAAGACAATCACAAAAAGTCATTCTGTTATTTTACAATACCACTAGATGCCTTCCCCAAAATTTCAGTTCTGACATTGATGGGGATATCTTTTATCAGTTTAAACTGATATGCTAGACATGTCTGTTAAGTATGCTAATGAGCAGTGAATCCAAGGAACATAGGCTTCACTCAGGTCTACTTTCCAGGCTGGAAATAATAGTTTAAATTCATTGGTCCGCTTTTCCGGTGGGAAAATAGGTTGAATCTTATTCGTTGAGCTGTCCAACAGGTCCCTTTAAAAAGGACAAGCTGTTGGACAGGTAGGTACTGCGTTGTGGAACTCTGAGTCCTGCCTCTTCAATCACCCAACTTAACAATGTCTCTAAAACCAGGTCTCAATTACACATTCTTCAGTAATCTTCCAGTTGGATTAACTGCAATATATTTTACACAGACCTACCTTTGAAAATGATTTGGTAAATTATGTTTCTCTGAAACAAAGCCAGTAGATTATTAACTGGGAATGGTAAGGTCAGTAATGGCTCTCTGAGGTAAGGTACAGTGACTCCCAATCCATTTCCAGACTGCTCAAAATGTTGATGTTGACCTTTAAATTTTAAATGGCTTGGAGCCACTGAATCCATATGTAGTTGCCAGGACCCTTAAGTCATCTTCAGAGGTTCTTCTCTGGGGGTCCTGACAAATGAAATTAGGCAGATAGCTACAAGAAAGAGGGTCTTATCAGCAACTCCATCTATGGAATGCCCTTGCAGGGATTTCAATCCGAGATTTATAGCAAATTTTAATGCCTTTGGTTAAAATGTCTATTTTCATACATTTTATATTTCTTATACTGATTGTTGTTGGATTTTACTATCTGTGGGGTTTTCTTCCTCTGATCTGTCCAAAGATACTTCTTTATTGAATTGACAAACAAAAAACCCCCCTAATATTAGGTGCATATTTATTGAGCTATTATTATGCTATGAGGAATATTATGAATTAAGAAAGAATTATGTTAACATATGCAAATCAAATACCACTGTTGCCTGACCTTAACATGTTTTAACATTTTTAAAAAGACTTTGTAACAAAGGAAATGTCGTATCTACAAATCCTTGGTAATGGAAAAGTTGGAGAATATTTTAAAAAAAAATTTTTTCAGTCCCTTCCTTTTGCTTTTTACACATTTTAGCACAGCAGCTTGTAATGACTTCATCTATATTTATGAACAAATTACTTCCCAGGTAATTTCTATTAGTAAGAGTTTGGAAAGTTGCATAATATTTTGTTTGAGGACAATTTGAGGAAGTTGCATAATATTCTCAGAGACTCTTCCCATCCTGCTTACAATCCTTTTGGACTGTTGCCTTCTGGCAGAAGATACAGAACAATTAAAACTCGGACCACACGTTTTCTGAATAATTTTTATCCCAGAGCTATAATTGCACTCAACAATGAACTAACAGCTCAACAATGAGCTGTTGGACAGTATTACTTGGTCTGTTGTGTGGATGCTTGGGTGGTTTAGGGATGGGGAATTGTGGTGGGTGGGAATGTGTTTGGGGATTATGTGTGTTGGACCTGGTCTTTGGGTGTTAAGTGAATTTTATTGTATGTGTATACTGTGTATACACATATAATGATAATAAAGTTTATTTTAAAAAAAAGAATAGGGCATTTCTTTCTTTTGCTTTCCTTATCAATATTTGCTACTAATCACTGCAGAATACAAAGAACAGAGCAAGGTATTCTGCTGTTATTTGATTGGTTCCCGCTTTACTCCAGCCTTCAATTTATTTGTTTCTTGCTTCATTTCAGAAGGCTCAGCGTAGAAAAGTCAGATAACATTTGTATACCTTACACTTGTTACAGTAGAACATAATACAGCCATGAATTTAATGTTTGTTCTCTCCCCATCCATCATCCTTCCAATTTTCTATAATTAATCAAGGTTCCAGGTGTGCCACACAATGTTGTGAGGAACAATAGAGCAAAGGGAAGAGAATGGGGTTCATCTCAATATATTTAAGAAGTCCTCAATAAATAACTAGTTACATGTAATTAGCTTTCACCTTAGTCTCTTTTTTACCAGCCATTCCTGGCTAGACAGGAAACACCGTTGTTCTTTATTTCCAGATACTTAAGTAAGGCTGAATATATATTATTGTGGGAGATATCTGCAAAATTGCAATTTATCTAGAGAATTGAGATAAGGTCTATTTGTGAAATGTATGGATTGAGAATAGGATCTGCTTTCAGCCAAAGAAACAAACGAAAACTATAAAGCCAAGATCCTTACAAAAGTACTTTATGAGATACATATGGATATGGGATAAGGACAGTCTTAAAGTCTATCACCATCTCTTTTTCAGGTAGATCAGAAATGGGAATTGATTGGGAGGATTTGGATGGGTGGGTGGGGGAATCTCAAATGATAAAAATCTGTGTCATACAAATGATGTGACCTATGCCCTTGTGTGAGACGTTGAGACTCAAGTATGTAAGGGCAGCCTTTACATGATGATGCCACGGTGTGCATGTTGTTAGTATAGTATCATCATGATTTACTGTGGACTTTCCTGCAATCAGCTCAGAGGTTGATATTCAGCAGGTTCTGACCAGTTCTGGAGAACTGGTAGTGGAAATTTTGAGTAGTTCGGAGAACTGGTAAATACCACCTCTGACTGGCCCTGCCCCCATCTATTCTCTGCCTCCCGAGTCCCAGCTGATTGGGAGGAAATTTATTATTTATTTATTTACATAAATTTATATGCCGCCCTTCTCCCGAGGGACTCAGGGCGGTGAACACAAGTTAAAAACATACAATCATAAAAGAAAGTCCTAATTAAAACCAATTAAAAGCGGAATAATTAATTAGTAAAACAATAAAACCCGAGAATCAGGATTAGCCCATTTGTTGAAGTAGCCAAGTCATTAGGCCTTGATGGAAGGAGTGGAGATCAGGCGCCGTCCGGAGCTCGGTGGGCAACTCATTCCAGATGGTAGGAGTGCCCGCAAAGAATGCTCTACCCCTGGGTGTTGCCAGCCGACATTGTCTGGTTGACGGTACCCTGAGGAGGGCAGCCATGTGAGAGCGGACAGGACTGTGGGAGGCAGGCAGGAGATGGTACCCCGGACCTAAGCCATGAAGGGCTAATAGGAAGGGAAATAGGGATCTTGCAATAACTTTCCTATGGAGTGGGGAGGGAATGGAGATTTTACAGTATCCTTCCCCTGCCACACCCACTAAGCCATGTTCACCAAGCCACACCCACAGAACCAGTAGTAAAATTTTTTGAATCCCACCACTGAATCAGCTCTAACACTTTCTTAATTGGTAATTCTAATTATCTCTGAGAATATGCTCCTCTTCTCTGATTCTATTGATGTGCAATGAAGGCAAGGGGACAGGAAGGGGAATTTCTGCTGATAAACCTCTTCTAAGTCCTAGTTCTAAGCTTGCTACAAATAGATCACTTCATTACCAATTGCATAGAACTGCACTGTTATACTCTAATTTTCAGCCTGATAACCTAGGACAGTAGGAGGGCAGAGAGCTCTTCTTAGCTTTGTTGCTCTTCATATCTTCACAATTATGTATGTATTCAATTGTTCCAAGTGGAGTGAGAGTCTTTTTGTTTGTATTTTAAGCTCTAAAGTGCACAGCTACTGTTGTTGCCATTACTGGTTGAGATGAATAAGTTAAATCAAACAATTGACTGAGCCGAAAATGCATAATGTTCTGCTATGAATGTTGCCAAACCTAGTTCTGGCTACACTCCAGTCAGAACACATTCCAAAATTGTGAAGACCTTTTGCTGATACCTAAGCTGCCAATCCTTTCTGCGCATGGAGTAGCTATTTGCAAAGTGCTTAGGAATGTAAATACAGGGTCTTTGGGAGATGTTGACTATAAAGCATTATCATAGATGGTATAATGAACTCTCTGTGCACAGTGAATTTGGCAACTGATTTTACTGCCTTGTGTTAGTTCTATTTTTATCTTTATCAGTGTGATAGATAAATGAATGCATAAAGTAGGAGGAAAGGAATAAAAATGAGGTTCTGGCTGTAACATTTATATTTGGAATTGGCACATTCTCACACTGTGCTTGGCTGAATACCAAGTGGTTTCTCTATTAAAGAGAAATCCCTTTGGTACAGTTTTAGAGTCACTCACCTGCTGTAATCCGGAACCAGTGTAGACCTGGTCAACTTTATGGACAATCAAAATAGGGTTATGGGTTCTCAACATGGAACCTGTATCCTTCCAAGTATCCATGGACATATGCCTTGGAATCTTTAACCGGTTTGATTTATGATTTTTAAAAATATAACCAAGATGTTAATGTGCTGCAAGGCAAAATATCAGTATTGCTCTATAAATATATCCTGGAGGCATTCTCAAAACTTAAAAATCATAGGCTCTGGAGACCAGTGCTTTGGCTGAAACTGTTATCCTCCTCCGAGAAAAAAGTGAGAACTAAGTTGAGATGCTAGGGAGCACCTGGAGAACCTAAGCAGTGCTTTCAAACTTTGGGGAAATTTTTTCTTCATTACCCAAAACTACTTATCAGAAAGTTTTATGAAATTTTCTATACTCTATACAGAAAAACAGCTCAGAAAAAATTCCTTGGGGCAGCTGACAGGATCCCATATTTGTCTCTCAATCTTTAATCTAATCTAATCTAATCTAATCTAATCTAATCTAATCTAATCTATCCATTCATCTATCCATACATCATGTAGCAAGGAAGACCAACTGAACAAACATGCATTCTCTTCCAGAAAGCAAATAAGAAGTTGCATTCAATTACAAAGCCTTTTTAAATTCAAGTTTCTATGGGGAGAAAAAGGAATAATAGTGGAAATGGCCTTTGCCTTATCCAATTGCAAAAAAATCTTTCTAATTTTGGAAAACAGCCAAAAAGCCTCTGTAGAGTAGGATAGGAGTAGACTATGGGACTAATCCTCTCTATTTGCACCACCAGAAAAAGCCTGCTACCGATGCCCTCTGCCAAGGAATATGAGTTCAAGGAGAAGAATCTTTTCTGCTCTGACCCCATCCCTGTGGAAAACTCATCACTGGAGATGAAAATTGATCTCATCTCACCCTTTTGGACTTCTGGAAGGGTATTAAAACTTTTGCCAGTTGGCCTGGGGTCGCCAGGGGGATGCTCACCACTGCACATGACTGACAGATGAAGAAGATCTTATTCCCATCCTATCTTTCCTTAATTCTAGTTTTAGCATAGTTTTTGAAATCTTAAATCTCTGTAGTTTTAATATTTTAATTATTTTTCTACCTCTTTTATAACTTGTAAGATGCCCAAAATCACCTTATAGGGGAGATGGGTGGCATAAAAAACAAACAAAGAAACACATAAATAAATGGAATGTGCTTGAGATCAACAGTATGGTGGTTGCTTTCTATGGTTGTTTTAGTGAAACAAACAAATATGCAAACAAACTACAGGATTTTATCCTTCTGTGGGCTGAGATATCTTTTCCATGATGGTTGTCTAGTCTGCAGCTCTTCCTCCTGCTCTCCCAAGTTCATTCCCACATACCATTACACACACAAAGACACCCATGTAGGCATTCTTAAAATGTACTTTGCTTAGCAATGTAGAGTCCATGTCCTCTCCTGATGAAGGAAATTACAAAATCATTCAAACTGATGAATTTAGGGTACTCTTTCAATTGTGAGGCATTGCCTACTGCTCATATGCTTGCTTCAGACATGCAATACCACTGATGACTTTTTCACACTCACCCACAATAAGGTCTTGAATCCATTTCTTCTTCTTGTAGCCTAAAGATAATTCATTGAAGCTGCTCCCTCTCCCCTTTTTGATCTACCTCTCCACCTTCTAACACTTCTCCCCCTAAAAACACCATCAATATTTCATAAATGTACAGTGACAAATGCATTTTAATGTGGCCCACAGAGGACCTGAGATTGATTGGCCTCTCAGAAATATGACATCTTTCAAAGTAGGATATTCATGCAGTGTTTTAGTGCCTACATTAGTCAGAGGGAAGCGGCACCAAAATTTATCACACTTATGGCTTTCCTGGTATCTATTTTCTTTTTAGCTCCTGACAGCAAATATCTGAATGGTCCTTATTGATTGGCTTTGTGACTGGGTCTTCGAAATGTGCAGGCTCTGGGAGGTTTTCAGATCAAATTAAATTCTCGCTTCCTGTAGCCTTTAGGTAAGTGTAAGCAAACTAACTTCATTCACACTGGCTTTCATTCAGAAGGATAGCAGTGTAAAGAGGGAGAGTGGTTATTACCTGATAACACTATAAGTGAGCTTGTTTCTTCCTGTTCAAGGTGAACTTTAACGTTTTCAAGGAAGACAATACTGAGAGCGCTAATGGCCTCTGTTGTGATGCACAAACAATTAGTTAATGGATACTTGATGGAAAATCAGAGCCAGCGGAACTTTCAATTTCCTACTCATTAATATTCATGCACAACATTGTAATGTAACTGGCTTGCCATTTTGTCACTGGAAAGAATGTAATTGTCAGTACAGGCAGTTTGTTCAGGGAGTGTGATTTGCTTGAGAACTCTGGGGCCTGAAGAACCTAATTCTCCATGGCTGCCTTACAAATGAAGGACCCTGCCATCTCTTAGGATTTCAGCATCATCCCTACCCTGCCAATTCAAGAGAGGGAGATGTGTCAAGGAGCCAGCAGATATCTACCAATGGACCCAAAAGGACCATTGTAGTATCTGGAGATAGTGGAAGAGAAGAGAAAAAACTGGAGAAAATAACAAAATACAAAGACCTGCAAATAAAAGCACAAATACAACTGTAGCAAAAGAAAGCAAAAATTATACCAATAGTAATAGGTACCTTGGATGCAATTCCAAAACACCTAGAATACCACTTGAATACCATCGGCATTGACAAAATCACTATCAGTCAATTACAAAAGGCAGCTTTACTTGAAATGGCTTACATTCTGCGACAGCATCTTTACCACTATCAAACAACATCTGCCTATACCAGGTTCTTGGGAAGGACTTGATAGGTGAATAAAAATGCTAACTCCAGTCTAGACATCTGGCTGACTGTGACACCAACCATAATAAAATATTAAATTTATATGCTGCCTTATTTCTAACAACTCTGCAATTCCATTTTATGGCTACATCCAGCTCTAAATCCTGAAAAGCCCACCATATTAAAATGAGAAAAATAACTGTTGTTGCATTTTTTTCTCCAATATCATCTCTGGGCTTCTCTAAAATTTCTCATCTTAATTATGTGTAGGGGTTTAGAATTTCTAAAGAGCATCTTCCCATGAAAACACGAAGTGCTGAATTAGAAGAACCAGTAAACTGATTAATATCGAAGCTGCTTGTAGATATAGAATAGAATATAATAGAATTTTATTGGCCAAGTGTGATTGGACACACAAGGAATTTATCTTGGTGCATATGCTGTCAGTATACATAAAAAGAAAAGATACATTCATCAAGAATCATAAGGTACAAAACTTAATGATAGTCATAGGGTACAAATAAGCAGTCAGGAAACAATATCAATATAAATCATAAGGATACAAGCAACAAAATTACAGTCATACAGTCATAAGCAGAAGGAGATGGGTGGTGGGAACGATGAGACGATTAATAGTAATGCAGACTTAGTAAATAGTTTGACAGTGTTGAGGGAATTATTTGTTTAGCGGAGTGATGGCATTTGGGAAAAATTGTTCTTGTGTCTAGTTATTCTGGTATGCAATGCTCTTAATAGTTGGGGTTATTATTTTTAGATTATAAAAACAGTATTAATCCAGTGTAAAGGCAAAGGTGTAATGATAAAAAGATGCAGACAATGAATTTAGGTGTGGAAGAAAATACAAATATGTATACATTAGTATATGGCTACTATATTGAAGGTGTAAAAATCTGGATGGCCACTAGATGATAGCAAAGGTGTGGAACAACAGCAGTCTCTTTCTTTATTCCAGTGATGGCCTAGATTTCTGCAGTCCCATATGGTTGCCCTACTGAAGCATGTAGTACACACAGAAAAATGTAGTTCACCTGGTTGAGCAGAGAGCAGTTATGTGCTTACAGCTGTGTTATTTTACCCAGTCACACATCAAGAATCTATCATTTCCTCTGTGTCATGTACTATTTGCTTTCCCAATCAAAAGAAATAGCTCAGAGAGCACTCAGCTGTATTTTAAATGAGATTTCTGTAAAAAAGACCCTGCCAAACACTTTATCTAAACCTGCTGCAGAAAGCATACACATAGAATTTATTTCATGGAGCATTTGGTTTTTGTGAGTTATATCTAACATTTAGCAGGGTGATATGACATGTCCATAGCATCCTGAAGCAGTTGCACAATTGGGATTCTATTTTACAGTAGCTAAAATAGTGAGTCAATGAGAAGACTCCAGGTTTAGATTAAGTGGTCTCTGACAGATTTAGTAAACCGTCTTAATCAAATCTGTTTGGAATTCTGGTACAATGCTCTCTATATCAACTTTTTTTCCCTTATATCCCACTCTCTTTTTTTTTTCTTCCTCCCCTTTCTTTCTTTGGAAAAGGCAGTTAAATGAAGTTTTCTGATGTATTCCCATCCTGCAAATTAAGAGAATAAGGCTTGTTTAGGATTTAACATTGTTAATACCCTGTTTTCCCCAAAATAAGACACCCCCTGATAATAAGCCCAATCGGGCTTTTGAGCACATGGCAATAAGGCCAAGTGCTTATTTCAGGGTTCAAAGAAATATAAGACAGGGTCTTATTTTCGGGGAAACACAGTAATAGCTTGTACTACGATGGGTAACCTGGAGCAGTATTAAGTTATCAGCTTTAGATTTTACAATAGAATCTTCTCTTCTTTTTCTTTGCATCCCTAGTACCTTTTCAAAACTTCTCCAAAAGATCCTTCATTTTTACAAGGGAATGTAATGAAAATCAGGGCAAAGGATGAATAGTTCCCAACAGTAGAAAACCAAATCTAGATTTCATCTTATCCTAGTATCTAAAAAGACCAATTTTGGGGAAATTGCCAAGTCATTGTGAATGCAGCAGGAAGAGTATAGAACAGTGATGGCAAACCTTTTTGGCACTAAGTGCCCAAACCGGAACACACGTGCATGTGTGTGCATGTGTGCATGTGTGCATGCTGGAAACCCAAAGACCAGCTGGCTGGTGCACATGCGCGTGCCGGCCACCTGGTCTTCAGGTTTCTAGCAACCACATGCATGCTGGCCAGCTGGTCACTGCACATGCTGGAGCACTGGAAACCCAAAGACCAGCTGGTCGGCATGCGCATGCCTGTTTTTTGGGCTGCTTTTGGCCGTTTTTCAGGCCATTTTCTGGGCCATTTTCCGGCCATTTTTCTCGTCATTTTCAGGCCATTTTTTGGCTCTCTGGCCCACGTGAAGACCAGCTGGCCAGTGCGCATGTGCATGCCAGAAACCAGAAGAGCAGTTGGTGATGGTGTGTGTGCCCACCGAGAGGGCTCTTTGACGCATGCCATAGGCCTCTTGGATGCATTTATTTATTTATTAGTTTGATTTATATGCCGCCTTTCTCTGGAGACTCAGGGCGGCTTACAATGTGTTAAGCAATAGCCTTCATAGTTTTGTATAGACCTACTTAGTAGGGCTTTCGGCCCCCTCAAGCGGTGTCCTTTTTTATACAAAGTCAGTTTATTGCCCCCACAATCCGGGTCCTCATTTTACCTACCTCGAAAGGATGGAAGGCTG
>JANHZT010002422.1:443172-453353 GCA_032468215.1 Stegonotus admiraltiensis
CTTCCATCCTTCTGAGGTTGGTAAAATGAGGACCCAGATTGTTGGGGGCAATATGCTGACTCTGTAAACCACTTAGAAAGGGCTGTAAAAAGTACTATGAAGTGGTATATAAGTCTAAGTGCTATTGCTATTGCTATCTCCCCATTTCCTAAATACTAGAAAGATTCCTATTTACCACTCTAGATCTAAGGAAAAAGTTTAAAAATCTATTGGAATATCCACTCTCAGACTGAAGAGATGGTAGGCTGATTATTTTTTGGCAGATAAACTTTTAGTCTATCTTAAATGAACCTTAAATGAACTGTAGGGTCATTTTAACCATGTGGGCAACAATACTGTTCCTTTGACAGGCTCTGAAATGCTGGGGTGAGCTTTGACCCAGTCTCACCCACCATTCCATAAATCTTAATTAGTGTCAAATGCTCAGTCCATTTTTATGTTTACCAGCCAATGTTACTCTGAGTAGGATGCACCACACCAACAGTGCATCTCCAGCAGCAAGCAACTAGAGATATCTAATTCGTTGTAAACCAGTTTTATATGCCAACCTGAATTCCATTACTGAACTTCTTCCCTTGAGAATTTTCTTTGATCTTGCCACCTAATGTTAGGAGTTTATAAGTTTTCTCAACCCAGTCCACATCTGGCTCATCCGTCTCCGTTTTTCTTTTGCCCATAATGCTTACTTTAAACAAGAAGATGAAAACAAATACAGTTTTTAACTTTTACTTATCAAACTAATACAAAGTAAGGAGAAAAAGGATAAAGAAATAAAAGAAAAATACAAAAGGTGCAAGAAAAGAAAAAAATGAAGAAAAACAGAAAAGAAAGAAGAAAGATATAAAGATATGGCTTCCAATATTCTTTACAGCAGTTATAAGGACTATATTTTATAGCTTATCCTTCTCCTATGATCTACAAGAACCTAAAATATCTTCCATTCCCAGCTCCTTATCAGAAAAAGACCAACATTTATTGGCGTATCTGCATGGATTCAAGGATACATGAAGAGCCACCAAGCAGGGACTGGATTCACCACAAGGCATATGACTGGCCAAAATATAAATGAGCTCTCATGAACTATGGTCACGCAGTGGTTAGAATGCAGTATTGCAGGATAATTCTGCTGACTGCCAGCATTTCATTTCCCACCGGCTCAAAGTTGACTCACCCTTCCATCCCTCTGAGGTTGGTAAAACAAGGGCCCAGATTGTTGGGGGCAATATGCTGTAAACCACTTAGAGAGAGCTGTAAAGCACTGTGAAGCAGTATATAAGTCTAGGTGCTATTGCTACTGCTGTATCTCTCTCTAAAATGCCTATATATTGTAAATAGGACACGGACATAGATACATTTATTGAAAGCATGGATAGCAGATTGGATTGAAATGCTTGGAGATACACTGCAAGAGACTATCTATCTTTTTAAGGCCACTAACTGGTTCTTATTCTTTTAAAGCCTGGAAGTGTGTGTGTGTATAAGTTAACAGGAATCCATGATCCATGTCTGGATCACAAGGCAATGGGAGAGGGCAGATTAAAAGGCCATGGGTGGGAAAAATAGCAGATATTTTACTTGCTATTTTGTTAGCGGAGTAGAAAGAATGATGTACACATTTAAAAAGATCTACTCGAAGGTGGTCTGAGATGGTAGAGAGCACTGTACCATTTTAGACAATATGCTGTTGAAACACTCATTTATTCTGAAATTCTGAATACAAAAGAGAAATTTAAAAAATGATAACATCAGGACAAAATGTTACTGTACTATGTTAGTTCTGACTTGCTGGAAATCTTACTTTTAATGTTCTGATCATTCAACAAAGGGATCCCATCTGCAGTTCCTCACAAAGCACAAATCTCTTGGTTATATCCTAATGATCAGTGATGGGATTCAAATTTTTTTACTACTGGTTCTGTGGACATGGCTTGGTGGACGTGGTGTGGCTTGGTGGATGTGGCAGGGGAAGGATACTGTAAAATCTCCATTCCCTACTCACTCCAGGGGAAGGTTACTGCAAAATCCCCATTTCCTCCCGATCAGCTGGGACTTGGGAGGCAGAGAATAGATGGGGGTGGGGCCAGTCAGAGGTGATATTTACCTGTTCTTCGAACTACTCAAAATTTCCGCTACTGGTTCTCCAGAACTGGGCAGAACCTGCTGAAACCCACCTCTGCTAACAATCCAGCCATAGTTACAACAGGTCTTTTTTTTTTTTAATCATTTGGATCATTTAGGTACTTAATTATTTTCCTGGCCAGAATTAAGAGGTAGAGGTTTCTGCAGTTTTAAAAACTGCAGGCAGGTGGTCTTTTGCATCCAACAACATCCAATCCAAATGGGAGGAGATTTTAGGTACTCTTTGACACCTCACTTCCTTGGTGATTGTGGAAAAGGGAGACGAATAAAAAAAGGAAGCAGGGAGAAAATAGCATCCTTACCTTGGCTTCACCAGGAGGAACATGAGCATATGCAATTATAAGATAGCTGGCAGATGACAGAGTTAGTTAATGTAACAAGCCCTGTAAAGCATTTAGCCACATTCCAGTGTTTAATCAGCTGTGTAAAGTGCAATATCTATCTTTCAATTTTATGCCATTAAAGGAGACAAGATTTTGATTAGGTACTTAATCTGGCCAAGAGGAAAACAGGCCCACAGCAAGCCCACAATAGGCTGCAAAAAGGGGGCATTGGACAAAGAATTCGATAAACGAGAGAGACAGAAATTTAACATAAAAGAGAATTAGTGCAGCTCCTTTCAATTTAGTGCACAGGTTTTTTATGGACTAATCAATTAGAGGCTGTAGCTGTGCTGCTGGGAAGTGGTGCTGTGTTAGTGGCTTTGCCATATTAATTCTCTTCATTATGCTGAGGTCAGATGGAGTGCTTTGGGGGAAAGCCACCATCACTGAGCAGGTCACATCCCGGGCATTTTGTCGGTGCATTTGGGACAAAGAAAGGAAGCTGGACATCGATGTGAAGGATTCAAGAAGCATATACCACATGTTATTGTAATTTCCTAGCCTAAGAGGGGCTGCCTTAGAAATGCACCAATAGTAAAAACATAGCAAGCTTATGGAAGTGGCTTTGGCGTAGGGTGCTTGGTCTGTTCCTTTTTAAATTAGGGCTAGCTCAGATAGCTGAACTTCTAAATGCAGAGCATTGTATGTGATAAAAAACAGACCAGTGCAAATTGCTTAATTTGTATTAGTCACAAGCAGTGATACATTTCTAAAAAAAGGTGCTAGGGTTAACGCTTGCCTTGCAGCAAGACATTCTTCTTTGGAAATACTGATTCCTTTTCGCAGATGGCAAAGGATGGATGTCTTGATGAAAGAAGGCAGACAATCTCTTTACGATCCAATACATTTCATCTTTTTAAAAAATTACAGCTCCCAGAGATTAGATAATCTTGGCATTGAAAATTATATTTGGGGTACTATTTCTGATACATTGGCAGAGTGGCAACTCAGTTGAATAGGACTCCATATATTAGGTTCAGTTACTGTTTAGGATGTCTAAAAGCTGTCTCTGATTTTATTTATCTGTAGTTTAAATGAAGTAAATCTTTCTTTGTGGGACACAGTAAGAGAATGAGGGATAGAATAAGAGCATCTCTGCTGTGAACTAAGAGAATCCCATTGCCTGACAGATGTGGACAAATTTAGCGTCTAGATTAGGCTCAAATGGCCCTTAGAAATTAAAAAGCTTCTGTTCAAGGATGAAATTCTTCTAAGAATGAGATGTCTGTTCTCTGCAGCTAGTTGTTCCCAAAAGAGAATATGAATAAAAGGGTCCTATCACAGAGAAAATAGTGCTCACTTCTAATTTTGGCATTGGTCATCTACTTTCAGCTTTAGTAAAATCAAAAGGCCAGCCCTTGGTATAAATTCTCACCACCCTTTTCAATGGTTGCTCATTTAGGAAATCAGGTAAATACTGCCTAAGGGGATTATTATTATTTTTCCTTACCCAAAATCTCCTGGCAAATCAAATAATTATCTCCCTTATTTTATAATTTCCTGAATCTCAGAGGTATACTTTTTGCTCTACCCCTGTGGATTCTCAGTGAGGCACATCGAGGCAAAAGTGCTACATCTCAAATCAAGCTCAGATGCTAGAAGTCCATCGGACTTGACAGTTATTTATAGCTCTAGGATAGCAACCTGATATTTTGTTATGGACAGCACATAAATTTGAACAGCTACCTTGAGCTGTTGACGCACATCAGTCTAACAAGACCTTTTGCTGTCTTGGGTTTCCAGCGTTTCCAAACTCTTGTGATCGAAGGATGCTGAAGGGTATGGAGAGGTCTCAGTGGCAATCTCTTTACAGGTCCAGGGAAGCTTGAAATGTGACATCCAGGATTGCCTACTCTATCTTTTCTTGAGAAACACATAGATCTCACTTTGATTAGTGCTATATACCTTTTACTTAGAAAAAAGGGAAACTCGGCATTTTGATAAATGTATTTAGTTAGTCAAACAAAAAGAAAAATTAATTTATTTACTGTGTTTTCCCAAAAATAAGTCCTCCCCAAAAATATTTCATGAGGAGCCAGTCCCTCACCATTTCCTCTGGTTGGGGTTATGGAGACAGAGCTGGAAATCAGGTAAGACAGCAAGAGGAGCCCTGTCTTGCTCCACGCGCCCCAAAATAATAAAACCTCCCTGAAAATAAGGCCAAGTGCTTATTTCAGGGTTCAAAAAAATATAAGACAGGGTCTTATTTTCAGGGAAATGGCTGAAGTTGTAGAAAAATGTAAAAGTAAATCCATTAGAGGAATTACAACTTTGATTTAAGTGAACATGGATATGATTAAATTTCTAATCACAAAATTTTATAATACAAGAATTGAAAGCAAGCTTGGAGATCATCTAAGGTAATTTCCACTGCAGGAATTTACTTGTTCATTTTGGCTAGCCACCTACTTACTATGTGACTCTGGGCAGCTATTATCTAATTAAGAAGAGCAGCAGCAAAATAATCAAAACAAAAATTAAAATACATTGCACCTGAGTCAGCTTATACATCCATAACAAACAAATCACTTAAATATATACCATGACCTGAGTGAAAAACAGTATCTTACAGAAGGCTGGTAGTATCAAGGCCATGTGTTCCAGGCAGATGCAATGACAGAGAAGGCACATCTCTGAGATCCCATCAAATGACATTGTTTAATGAACGGAACATGCCTGCCTTGTTGGATTTTGTGAAACGGGCAGAAATAACTGCAGTTAACTAGCTAGCTGCCTTGAAGAGTTTTAGTTGACAATCAGAATGGCTTTATCTGTCAAATGCTTCATATAGTCCTCATAATAGCCTTGAAGATGTTCCTCAGGCCCCTCTCTCCTCAAGATGGACTTGGTCAGCTGAAATGGGGTTGCCAGTTGGCAATCTGTAGATGTGAGAAGAATGAGAGAATAGTTAACATTTGCCATTCTTATACCCACGTGAAAATCCTTAATAAAGGCTTTTACCTACCCTGTTTCCCCCCAAATAAGACATCCTCTGATAATAAGCCCAATCAGGCTTTTGAGCGCATGGCAATAAGGCCAAGCACTTATTTCAGGGTTCAAAATAATATAAGACAGGATCATATTTTTGGGGAAACACGGTATGTTTCATTCAGTTTCATCTTCCTCCCGAATTACTGTGGCATCTTTTTCTCTAGTTGCTATCTGACAACTAGGTTCCCAGGAATCCATTATCTAAAACTATTGTCACACTCTCTTTCCAAACACTGATCAGGGCCCCAATTGTACCAACCAGTTACAACCTCACATTCCCTCTAAAATTGAATAGGTCTATCGGGCACCTGGGCCAAAGGAATGGGTCTTATGCCCCATGGAGTAAGCAATCAAACAGTGATAATAAAAGGCCACAGCAGGAATTCACAAGTATGGTATCCCTACAGTTGGTCATTCAGGCTCTATTAAACACCTCCAGTCAAGGAGTTGCTATTACTTCCTGAGGAAGACTGTTGAATGATTATTTGTTTAGGATTTATTTTCTGATATTCACCCCAAATCCATCTCTTTGTAATATAAACACTTTATTTCTTGTCCTGTTCTCTGGAAAAGAACTCTGAACAGTTCTGCCCCATAGCCTTTCAATTACTTGAAGAGAATGAATAAGCCTTTCCACAGTTTTCTATATTCTCCATGCATACTTAGCATTTACAACTATTAGTTATAAATTTTCCTTCCAGAGCCCTTATTATCTTGGTTGCTGCCTCTGGACTGTTTTTAAAATTTTCTTCCTAAAACCTGGTGTCCACAACTGGCTGTGATAATTTTGGTGTGTCATATGCAAATCTGAAAATTGTATTTTCTAATCCCTCATCCAAGTCATTTATAAATATATTGAAAATACAGGACTGAATGGAATTCTTGGATACTACACTTGACATTTATTTCCAGCTTAATATGAAATTGGTTATGTGTACTCATTGGCTATGATTGTGGAGTCAGCTCTCTCCTAATGGTAGCTAGACATTTTTCTGTCTTCTTCATTTATATGGGTTATTTTATTGAATGCTTTGCAGTGGTCATGATCTTAAGGATATTTACTAAATTCCTCAAATTCCTCTTTAAATTATTGTATAATTATACCTCAAGTATCTCACCTTATTGTGAAGTTCCCAACTTCATCACTCTCTTTGATATCAGGATTTCTGTACAGGAAATCCTGTCTAGTACTTTTCTAAGCTTGTTAAAATAGTTCTCTTGAAAAAAAAAAGTGAATTGTATGTTATGCTCTAGTTCCTCTTTCTGTCATATCTGTAACCCCCAAAAGAGACTGTAATCAAGGACGTTTTGATCAGGGTCTCCTTAAATCTGGACCTTGAGACAATTACAATTCAGTTTTCTCAAACCCGATGCCTGCAAACTATGAGACTATAATTCTCATTGCGAACACATCTGGAAGTTGGCCTTTTTAAAACAGGAACTACTTAGTGGAATTTAATAGCTTATTTTGGACCTTACCTTTATATACGCAATGGTTCTCCATCAGAAGGCATCTTTTCCTTTGCAGTCTTGTGTGTCTCCTAACACATGGAAAGGCCTGTCACCCAGAGATGAAGTGATGAAACATATTAGTTTATGGTAAGCTGCCGAAAACTTGAACTCCCTGACTGTTCAATTCATGCAGAGTTATGACAGGTTATGCCTGCAGGCTACAAGTTAGGGAAATTATTTTCTGTTCAAACATTTCATTTCTCTGCTACTCTATAATTTTCTTTCTCCTCTCTCTCCCCTCCTACCAACTTCTGCAAAGAAAGCACAGTGATATAAAGCAGTTGGGCTTTTGATTATTTCTTTCTTGTATCTATGCTCAAGTCTGAAAAACAAGCTTCTCTTTGTCCCCTTTTGCTAACCAAGTGCATCTTAGGTAAACCAAAGTTGAAAAGGAGGGGGGAAAGTCCCAAAGAGCGAGAGTAAAGGTCACCTGTCTTCAATTCTCTTGGGCATCTCAGTATTTTGATAACCTGGAGTACCCCCTAAAACAACCACATGAATGGGAGCCATACAGGGAGATTTCAATTAGTTTGCTAACACAATATTATGAAAATGAAGAAGGAGGAGTTTATAAGCAGGAGACAACATTTCTGGAAGTGAGAATGCTATGAGGGTCATAAGTCTCTTTTTTCATGCTGTTATAATTTCGAATGGGTTACTGAATGACTGGTTGTAAGTCAAGGACTACCTGTATTTTCAACCAGACCTCTGCCAAAGATCATTCTAGGCACATCTAGCAAACAAATGCTCCTGTAGTTTTAGTATTAAACTTTCTTAAAGGTGGCTTTTTTTGCCTTTGTTTCTCCTGCCATTTTGTTAATGAGGGAAAGCTACTTACTGTAAGTTACTATGGTCTTGTGAAAGATAATTCCCTCTTGTCTTTTCATCCTACCAATATTCTTTTCTAATTTTCCCCTCTCCCTGCTCAATGCTGTCCTAGAAAATTCATGTGTGTTGACCAACTGAATATCTAAGGAGCTTGAGGACTTCCTATGCCTCCTTGTAGCTCAGTATTTTTATTTCCAGGTAGCTCAATTTTTATTGGGAAATAAACTCATGATCTACTTGAGTTTATCAAAAGAATAATTAGACAAATTTACTGAAAATAAAAATTCTCTTTGGGGATTACTTAAGTGGAACCTCCATATTTTAGAACCATGTGTCATGAGCCCAGGTTGAGCAAAGAGGAAAGGTAGTTTGTTTTCCTCTTCTAATTGCAGTCTTTCTGCCGATTATTGCTGGCCTAAAAAGCTTCTTGCTTTCTTTTTCAGGGTTACTCTTATGCTTATGAACTGCCTGGAGCCACAGTTCAACAAAAAGCACAAAGTCTCCAGGGTCAGCTAAGTATTTACTACCCTCAACCCTAAAGAGAAATATTGGCATAAAGTGTTCCTGCAGGGTATTAGATGTGAGCGGAGCTGAAGGAACACAGGAGAATACTTATTAAAAATAATAAAACTGCATGATAAGCTGTATAATCCTCTCAGCTGTATGATACTCCATTAACATTATTAACAACCCTATCTGTTTTTATTGAAAAGATGTTTCATGGATCAGAATTTGCCACTATTCCAGCACATTTATTAAGCCTGGAATAGCCAGAATCACTTCAGACTGTATTTATTATTATTATTATTTGCAGGGTGAGTGCTGTGACTATTGGACTCGTGGGGATTCAGAGAAATAAAGTGTCATCCTTCAGTCTACACATTTCCCCAGGGAGCAATGGCAAGAATGTTCTCTTTCTGTCTTTTCCTATTAGATTTCCCTCTAATTTCTATTAATGGGGTTCTGAGACCTGTTCTAGCACTTTGAAATTTATCTTTTCCATCCCAAATAGCAATATTTAAGAACCTATTACAGAGAGGGTCCCCCCCCACCCGCGCTCGCACTTCAAAGCTCTCTCTGTGTTTGCAGTGTAGAATGCCAATAGATACTCACTAGCTACAGTTGTACCAGTACTTTAAAATAATATTTTTTATGAACGACTAGATGTTTGTGATCCAATTATTTATTCTGCAATGGAATGGAAATATATTTTTATTTTACTCAAGCTAGTAAGCATGCAGCATTCCAAGAAGCCAGGTTAATAGGCCCATTCAGGCATTATGAAATGTGGAGTATTTATAACATAAGTGTTTCAGTGATGCCTCTGCCCCCAACTGATGTCACTTGCATTGTATCACCTCCTGTGCACATTTGTGTGTTGAGTGTGTGTCTGGAAGAAACATTTCTTTCTTCTTTTCATTTCTTATGGTATGCATGTTGGCTTCTGTGTGAACAAATTTGCTGGAAAAAAATTTGTTTATAGGAGTCATCACCATCTCGACCATGCTGGCAGGGAGTTGAGTGTTCTGTTGAGATTTCTGAAAGCCTGAACAGGTTTATTCTTTCAAGCCACCAAAATGTGGAGGGACTAATGGACTCTTGTGATTATTTCTCCCTTCTCCAGATATTGTCATATTTTCCTCAGAAATAAAGAAAGAGGAGGAATGGGAGCATCTAAACATAATGCTAATCCAGGATTAGCATGAATTCATTAATCATGACTCAAGCCACTGTGTGGGTAATATTTCACCCCATGCCTCTGGATGACACAGTATGTAGGGAGACCACAAATACCTAAAAAGATAATCATTTTCTCTTCCATCTCAGGAAGAAAATCAGTCATGTGTGCCATATCCCCCCCCATGAAACTTTCATATCTGAGGGTGACAGAGGAAACCAAGTTCCTTAACTTCTTATTGGCATATCAAGGGCAGGGAAGAGGGAACAATCTGCCTTGGTTAGAGGCAATATGGGCTGCATATTGGACCGAGGATGCTGTGAGAGGGTTGGCAATGGGTGCAGAGTTGGGTCTCTGCTGCTGTGCTAAACAACTTTGGCAGCAGTTCAATAATGACAAAGTGGATCTTAAATAATGATCTAGGCCAGTGGTGAAATCTGAACGTGCATGTGCAGTGTGCACCATGCACCAAATGCGAGGTGCACGCACACGCAGTACACACCAAAAGGAGGCATGGGTTAAGTAGAACAATGCACTGGGGGTGGGGGTGATCAGGTGTGGCACGTAATCTTTTTTTTTTACTTTTAAAAGCATTTTTTTACAACCTATTCAGCCAAATAGGTTGTAATAAAATGCTTTTAAAAGCAAAA
>JANHZT010002422.1:501057-512947 GCA_032468215.1 Stegonotus admiraltiensis
CCAAAGTATTTGAGTTTCATCTTCAGGATCTGGCCTTCTAAAGAGCAGTCAGGGTTGATCTCCTCTAGGACTGACCAATTTGATCGCCTTGCAGTCCAAGGGACTCACAGGAGTCTTCTCCAGCACCATAATTCAAAGGCCTCACCTCTAATTAGATTCAGACTGTAACTATTTAGATATTTTTCCTGATTGGGAAATCATAATTATTTTACATCTCTCCCCCCACCTGAGAATCTGAAGAGATTTGGTGATAAGAAAAGAGTTTAGTTGTTTTGACAGTCTGTCTCATTTCTGTTTCAGTATTTTATGTAAACTTTTTCTCCCATTTACACATTTATTGACCTAAATGGAGACTTGCTATAATTATAACAAAATAACTTGGTTAATAAGTGCCATAATTAACTCAATTTTTAAAATATAATTGGGGCAATATTTCTGTAAATAATGAGCAAAGTATTTTGTTGGTGGTGTTGGTTGGTTCTTTTTGCTAATGAAAATTCCTCAGCAGTTGGTGTGCCTATAAGGATAGGGTCAATTAAAATTAATTCTGTTTGTATTGATTGCCTTTTTGTTTATGCAAAGATTGTGCAAATCAAGTGTGCAGCAAAAGCTTCCTTCCTTTTAAAATCTATAACGTTTGCTTTTGGAACTGGGGGAGGAGAAAACAAAAATCACAGGGTGTTTGAAATTTAAATCAAAGTAATATAGTCAATAGAATCAAGGTTACAGTGCCCTGGAAGTTTTTTTTCTGGCCAGTATACCGGTGCATCCTGGGTAAACGTGGTATGAAAAGTCAATTGACAGGTGTTTGAGGGATAGGCAGAAGGAATGAAGGCATGAACAGGCTGGGTTTTGCTTATAAAGTGGATATACATGGAGGTCATATTAACCCATGCATGAATCCAATATGAATGATATATGCACAATGCTTTTGATTAATAACTAAAACTTTACTATTCTTTTTTGTTATAAAAAGTTATCTGAAGTTTAATCATTCTAAGACACAGATACAAAACAAAATTAGGTTGTACGAAACTGCTGCATGTGCTAGAATTTTTGTTTTTTTGAGCTTTATTTCCAGGTGATAACACCCACCATCAACTGCTTTCCAATTTTATTCTATAAACCATAGAAAAGCTGCTGGCAAAAAAAAAGGAGAGATTTTTTTTTTAAAAAAAGGTACAGATAAATGTATTTAAAACTTGGCTGCAGGCTTTTATTGTGTGCTAGACTTTATGGTATTTATGACTTGTTTTTGTCCATTATTTGTTAAGTGTTTGATAATGCCACAACTCACAAATGTTATTTTTTGTAAAGAAAAGAAATTGTTCCAACATTTCAAAAGGTTATCATCTCCTCTTTCTTCCCACCTGTCTGAGTTATACTAAGTTTTCAAGACAAATTTAAATCTATTAAAACTCTTTCCATCGCCTAGATCAGGGGTGTCAAACTCAAGGCCTGGGGGCCCATGGGGTACTTAGATCTGGCCCATGGGGCTCCCCTGGAAACAGCAAAGGACTGGCCTGCAGTTCCTCTGCCAGCAAAAATGGAGCTCCGTTTTTGCTGGCAAAGGATTGCAGGATGCCATTGCAGCTGAAAATGGAGCTTCCGAGGGCTGTGGGCGGCCCTGCTGAGCTCCGTTTTCGCTGGCAGAGCACTCGGGCCCCCACAGGTGGCCCCAACATGAGTGACATTGAGCTGTCCATGTCCACCTTGGTTATGCCCACCCTGGCCCCCTGAAGTCAAATGCAACCCTGATCAATGAAATTGAGTTTGACATTCCTGGCCTAGATAAATGAACAAAATCTATCTATCTATCTATCTATCTATCTATCTATCTATCTATCTATCTATCTATCTATATTGCACATAAAATGTATAACCTAGAACGAATATAGTTTTAAACTACATGTTCCATGGATATCCATGACAGATTCCTTTGGGATTATTTGTTGTTCTATTGAAGCATTTACCCCCATCTAATTTTAAAATGTATAGATAGCCCTAGAGTAATTGGCCAGAAATTGATTACGTAAGGCTCTGCTGGTTATTTTTTCACTTCTAATTATTTAGAAGCATTTACTCATCATTGGCTGCAGCATATTTGTTTGCTTACTTGTTTGTTTTGCTTTTATTTTAGGACCAGAGGATTTTACGTACTGTTCTTTTCCTATTTATCTCTATTTTTAAGATTATTACTCTCCCCCACAGCCCTATATTTCTATAGTCTGTGAAACATAATTAATTGTTAAAATGGTCAAAGGCAGGAAATGGAAGATTTTGGAAAGAAGGTAAGGGGCCGACTTGTATAGCGTACAGGGAGATGACAAAGGCAGTTTGGAAATGGAGGATAAGGACATGCAGAGCGCCTGTAAAAACAAATAAACAATAATAGTCCAAAGGGTTCCGTTTCCTTTTTTTCACATCTATAGTAAGAGTGTGTTCCATTTGGCTTGCAAAATGACTCAGAACCTGCTGAGGAAGGAGGTGAGAGACAGAACATTTTCCCATTAAACTTGGCTTTTCATCTACAGTACTTCCCTGACAAATGCAATTGATTCTGATGGTATTTTTTCCATTCCTATCTAATCCCTACTAAGTCTGAACTATAGGCTGCTGTTTTGTGTCTTGGCTCTGATAATGTTTTTGTGCTAGCATAACCTAATGTCATACAATTAGAAATTATATGTTAGCCGTTAGTCATAGCCCACTGAGTTTACATTAGACAAAGGAAATTAAACAGGAACCAGAGGAGACCTGGTAAGTGCTGCGTATTTCTTTTATACTCCAGAAATACTACATTTCTTTTGATGAATTAAACATCAATATCTACAGATGTAAAACCATCTCTGCTTTAGGCAAAAGCACTCTGGACCTTTTGCTGGATACATAATTGACCTTGCTGATGTGTGTAGTTTTTTACTGCATAATTTCCAGATATATTTTCCTCCAAGTACAATGCATAGTCCAACTATATGCATATTTTTCCTTTGTAAAACTAAACAATTAGTTTTATCAACCTGAATGGGATTACTTGTAGGTAAATGTGCACAGAATTGCAGAATCAGGTATCAGTCCTATAAAATGTTATATGTAGAAGGTCACTTTCAATTTAACCAGGTTTTCTTTTGAGCAGACATGCATACATCTGCTTCACTAGTCTATCTGTTGACCTGAATATGAGTCAATATATATCCATTATTTGCCAATAGAGACAGGGGAAAATCCATTTTAACAAGAAAATTCTCAAAGGATCTGTTTTACTGACCAGTAGATGTCAGAATTTGACCTTCCTTAGTATTAAACCTTGGCCTCCCCTTCTTTTTTAACTGCTTAAGCCTTTTTGCCAGGCATTGCCTACTGGTAATTTTAATGTTCTCCTTACCACTTATGTTTTCTTCTTATTTGCCTAATAATGCTACTAGTGGTGAGTGGGCAATTTTTTTTCCCAATAATACATTTTGAGGGATTCCATTTTTTCTGACCCAAAAGTTAGCTTTAAATTGTGACCAAATTATCAAGTCCATTAATTTTTCCTCAAAGTAGCGATCTTAGAATAGATTCCCTCATTCTAATAAAGACAATTTGTTTTTCTAATGAATTTGTCACATCTCAGAAACACCAGTAAATTGTAAGCAGATAATTTAGACATTGGTGGTGAAGAGAAATAGTTTGCAGAATTTCCCAGGTCTATAGAAGCGGAAGAATGTATCATGAAATATTTTTATCCTTTTTCTCCAAATCTCCAAACTAGGGAAGAACTGGAATGGGGAAATGCTACTATTCTGGTGAAACAGATCAAGAATCCTTGTGATCTCAGAACCAATAACTTTTCCAGTCTCAGTCTTCATGTCTTCAATATTTTCTATCATGGCTGCAGGCTGAGCAAGTAAACATTAGACTATAACCAACATTGCTGTTTTCTGCTTGTTCAACAATACCTCTCTTGTCTTGCTAAACTCCCTATTGCAAAAGTGGAGGATCCAAGAATCTTTTGTATGGGAGGGAAAAAGGAATGTATATAGAAATGATACCTGCACTGCTGGCAAGATATACTCAGTTGGATGCAAACCATTGTCTTACTGCAATATCAAAATAATTCATTTCACTTTTGTGAGATATAGGTTATTAAATGATTTTTTTAAAAAAAGTTAAATCTTGCTATAGGCGAGATTTAGCATGCCTAGAGATTTAACTGAAAGAATTAAATGAATTTAATTTTCTTCCTTTGCTGGGTGCTTAAAAAAAATAGATTTGGCAGCAAGATAAAATGTCTTTGGCGGGGAGGGGGGGGCATGACACACAGAAGATTTGCTGCTCCATAATAAGAGAAGGCCTTTCTGGTTGTAGTGCTTTTAAGTGGGTGCCCATTTTTATCTCCAATCATGTAGAAATAGCAAAGGAAGCATTAGCTAGTCATCAAAGAAAGCATCAAGAAGATTCTTCTTCCTGCTTCACCCAATATGTACTAGAACGAAAGAACCCAGCATTTGCTTTCACTTGGCAATTCAATTGTTGTCAGTCCTAGTGGAAAGCAAAACAAAGTTGGAACAAACTATTTCCATAAAAATGCATATTCTTGATCTGCAAGGGAAATAGTGCTTTTCAAAGATAAGCAGAAAGCGTTTCTTGGTGAAATTAAGTTTCCACAATTTAGGATCTTCTTTTGATAAGAAAAGTTCCTTAAATGTCTGTTCTATTTCCTATTGTGACTACATAAAAGGACCAAAACAAGAAAGGAGCTCTCATTTTTTTAAATTTCCCTCTACTGATGCCTGATATGCTGCCTTTTCCTTTCCTCCTCTGTATTGTATTAGTCACTTGGTTTGCTCATTATATTTGCCATATTGTTCATTGGCTCCCGACATTCCCAAGAAAGAGCCAACAATTAATGAAGTTCCTTAATGGGAGCCCTGAGGAAAACCCAAAAGCAGCCTCCCGTGACGATGCAAGTTTGACACCTCTGATCTATATACACACTTTAATTTCTCCTTGGAATTTTTATTTCCAATTTTTAAAGAATTGCTTCTAATAAAAAAAACCTGGAAAAATGGAAAATAGATTTTTAAAATATATTTTCAAAGTAACGTTTAATGTTTAAATCTCAATCTTCATGCATGTCACCATGAAAATAAATAGCATTTAATTCAGCAGGACTCAGTATATAGAATAGACATACATAAAACTGTACTGCTAGTAATCCATTTCATGGAACAATAGTCTTTTCCCAAAATCTTAAATACCCCCCCCCAACTCCTCTTTCTGAAACATCTGAAAAATATTTGCTCTTCAACAAACCACATTTAAAAACAAATTATGACTTGGAGCAGATGTGAGCAACTCGTATGAGTTTATGTTCTAAAAAATAGTAGGGCCAACAAAAATTACCTCTGATTTCATTTCATTTACACTGAAAAATAATTAAATGATGTTATTCTTAGTTACTTAGGTAATATTTTCTTCCTTTGTTTTCTATTTTATATTGAAATGCAATGATAATTTAAAGATTCCAAGGAGTTATATTTAAAACTTGCAACCTGCCTACAGCCCTGGACTTTTAGGCAGGGTATCTTTGGTTCTGAAAAATTGGTAATTCTACTTGCACTTCAAATGACTTAAATACACAAATGGAGTTTTGCAAAAATTCTGTTAATACCCTTTGAAATCAAGAATTGGTGCATTAACAGAATCCATCGTAGGCACCTCAGTACCTTGTTTCCCTCTTATTCATGAATTGTAAGGATCACCTGATATTGTTAAAATGAAAAATCCCCTACTTTTACATCTCTAAAACTCTGTCCATTTGGGATTTGTTTTTCCTTTTTAGCATTTGTCCCTTGATTGTGGGGTCCACTTGTTTGCATTGCAATTAAACACACAATGAAGCTGTCAATGTATGATGTGATAAGGAATTTGTTCTTTGGTGGGCTTGTTGTAAAATGTGATTTTATTGAGAGTCTGAGAGAGTGTGGTTTTCCCAATGCCATCCAGTTGTTTTCCATGCCTAAGAGAGGTTCAGAAGCTGGGTTTCCCTGCTCTTAGTCCAAAACATATGATCAGAATCATACAAGCCATGATATTCCTTGTGACTCTATGGAAGAGAAAATGGGACTTTGAACAAGCAGGATAGGAAGAGTATTGACACTTTTGGATTTTGGTGTTAGAAAAGGCTCCTGAGAATAGCACTGACATCAAGAAAACAAATTAATAAATGACCAAATTAATAAATCAACTCAGAGTTTTCACTGAAGCAAAAATGACCAGGCTCAGTCTTAGTAGACCTCACTTATCTTAGTCAATTTCACTTATGTGAAGACCTAGCTTTCCGGATAAGGCTCAAATTCTGGGAAAGGTTAAGAGGAAAGAGAAAGAAGGAAAGAGCAGTAAGAGGATAACTAGCAGCAAGGTGGAAGGACTCAGTTGTAGTGGAAATGAGTGCACCATTAGAAGACCTGAAACATTAGGTTAGAGATAGATCATCATGGAGAAAAAACTACTTATGTGGGCATTAAGATTTGATGATAACTTGACGGAACATAGTCAATTATCAATGAATCAGTCCATCACCTTAACCACCATATCACATTGTTCTTTTCTAATCTGGGATTTCTAAATCTCAGAAATGCCTGGGTTCCTGGGAAATATTATGCTGGATCCTTGATTTAACCTGGCTCACAGAATTGTCATTATGAACAAAAACTTGAATAGACTTTGAACTATCCCGTATGGCAAAAGTCATTGAAGAGAAGTTGGCAGCATTTCCAGCTTAGCTTCCAGGGGAAACTATGTGATAGAACCAGCAGAAAATTATTACTTATCCTCTATATTTCATTCATTACTCTTTATCACACAGACTAGTCTTTCCTAGACTGGGTCCTTTAGATTGGTTGGAGCTACAGCTGCTAAAATTTCCAGGCATATTTTCCCAATTGTTATTCTTTGGCTCATTTTTGTTTGTGGATTTGTGTTGAAGAATGTGCTTGATTTACTGTATATTTGACTCCACTTAGTAGATTCTTTTACCAGCCAGTAAATTAATGTTGTATATGGGCTTTAGCAGTATTACTACAAACATTTTCATTGGATCCTTTGGAAAAGTACAAAGTCTGTTTGTACTGAGTGAAGAAAATTCCAAGAAACAGAAATCAGGGAATTTCCAGATTTTTATTATATAATTTCCAGTTATTTGGTGGCAATGAAATCCCTTTGCTTTGTAGTGATTGGCATTAGTCTCTACCTTTAAAATACTTTTTTACCATATTAAATAGAAAGGAAGCTGGAATAAGCATGTCTACATGACAACATTGAGAATTTTATTTCTGCACAACTAACCCATTGTTGAAACAAATGAGACAAAGGTTTTGCATCCTACCAATTTAATTAACAAATGTTTTCTGGTTATAATGTTGTTTATGCCAGAAATTTTGTGGAATTATTATTTGGGTCTGAAGCTTTCTTCAGACAAGTTTGCATAACACAGAGACGTGTTATGGGTGTGGCTGTCAGTTTATGACAACTGGTACTACTTTGACTACTGCAGCTTCATCATATTTTCTGATCATCAACTCTACTTGGAGAATTATGGCATGATCTCTTGAGTTTCCCAGGATTGTAGCCTTGCTCATCACTGTAACTCCTTAGCAGATACCTAGGATTTTTTTGGTGTGTGTGTGTGTGTGTATGAATTTTCAATGTATATATGTAAAATCTATACTTTTAACAGGAAATACTGGGAAGCAACTGTGCCTATATCTGTTGAAGAAGAGAGAAGGCAACATTGCCAGATTTTTACTAGTAGGTCATGCTTGTTCATAGTATTGTTTTTCTCCTCTGTTTAGTCTTTCAATATAATGAGAGAGAGATCTACTTATCTTATTATTCTTCATGAAGAGGTTCTGTTTTGCTAATAATGAACCAAAGTGCCTGTGCCTGGGGGCTAATTGATTTTTAACCACAAAACATCATCTGGTGCTGAATGTGAAGGTGTGAATAGTTATGGACATTCCTTAGTATGCCCATGTAGCACCTCTGCTGCAGTAGCTTCCAATTGGCATCTGTATACAATTAAAAGTGGTGATTATAACCTATAAAGTCTTACACGGCAGGAACACATGACTATACTTGAAGGGCACCTGTCTTTGGTTTTCTCTGCCTTTACAACATACTCCAAAAGAGTGAGCATGTTCCAGCATGTTCTCTTTAACAGTATCATCTGATAGGACTTACAAGATGTACCTACCCTGTGGAATAATAAAACAGTAAAATCCCAAGATTTTACTTGCCCTTACCCTGAGGTTTTAGGAAGGCTTTGAAGACAAGGTTGTTCCTGTGGGCGTTGGGACCTGGATCTTGATATTTTCATTTGGTAAACTATGATATTTGTGGGTGGGGATAAGATCATGCATTTTATTATATTGTAATTTTTGCTGTTTTTGTGGTGCTTATTATACTCTGGTTCTTATTTTTATATTCCACCCTAGTTGAATTTTGTGAGTCGTCATGATTTATTACATAAATATCATAGGACTAAATCTTACATGTAATAGCTCTGAAATCAACTGTGAAAGGGCCTCTTGAAGAGCTAGTTCTTTTCAACTTCCCAGAAAGCCATAAGAGCAGGGGCCATCCTCATGTCAGAGGATGAGCTGTTCCATATTTAAAATGTGGTTAAAAATGCTTATTGCAGCTCCTTTCAGAGTGAGGAACATGTACCCTGACTATAAGGCTTTTCAATAATAATTTGCTTTCTCCAATATATTGGAGGAAGAGGAGGAGGTTGACATTACTGGGCAGTTTTGAAGGACTCCATACAGTGGGAGCATTATAAATTGGTTTGGAATTTGCTAGCCACTGCCAAATTTTAATTGCTACAAAATGGCATGACTTGAGCTGTCCAACAATCGGAGAATAGCTTTCAAGAGATTTGGAACGTAGCCCTCTTAATGGCCCAAGTGAATGTACATATCAATCTACCTGATGACAAACAGAAATACAAAATATTTGGAAGTAGATATTTCTTGTTTATATGAACTGTAGTCCTAATTCGGACATTCATTTTTAAAAGGCTTGGTCTCTGCTGTTATAAATGGTTTCATTCCTTCTTTTGTATATATTTCCTTTTTTTTTTTAAAGAAAAACTTAGATTTTATTTTGTACATGAGCTGCATGTGACTTGCCAACATTTTCAAAAAACAAAAAACAAAAACCCTGAATAAATTCACTGCCACCGAGCATCACAGCTGCCATTAAGGATCTGCCTCTAAGATCCAAACGAGGGCACAGACGTCTCTGTTAATAGTTCCATTGCTACAAAATGCTATTCCAACTGGCCTTAAAAAAGTGTTGTATTTCGTCCATGTGGATATTTAATAGGTTTTTAATAGTTTAACATTTTCTTATGTTTTTTATTGTTGAATTTGTCAAGCACTTCGCTGTATTTTACATCTACAGTATATAAGCGGAGAAAAATGTGCTCTTCATTTTATAGTCAGCCTGAATGATTTGTATCCTTTATGTACATTTACATTTTGGGTACCTAGCCATGTACAGATAAAATGGTTTTGAAAGTATTAAAGGTGTATAAACTAATTAACGCAGTAGGAGAATAAATATTTTTGTACATTTTTATATATACCAGGGGTCCATCTTTTTTGGAATTTTGAGAAGATAGTCATAGAATTGAAATAAATTATTTCAGCTGTCAAGGCCAACCCTCTGCTCTCTCCAGTTTATAATAATCCAGTCCCCATATTATCTTTATAGCATTTTCTGGAATACCTAGAGCCTTCCAAATTGAATGTGGTCCAGCATTTTTAATCAGTTTAAAAGCTGCTCTGTCACCTTTGTGATATTTTGAGCCAGCAGCCTGGTTTCATTTGATTAAAGTGGAACCCATCTTTTTGATATTGGTTTGTCTTTTCCAAAAACAGTTCCCCAGTATCTGTAACTTCCTTTGTGATGTGACCATTTCATCCTCGAATCAAAATTGATAAATTATGCCTGATTAGCTGGCTCCATGCACGGAATAGGTATTATATCTAAGAATAGCAATAGCACATCTACTTATATATCACTTCATAGTGCTTTATAACACTCCCTAAGCAGGTTACAGAGACAGCATATTCCCCAAACAATCTGGGTCCTCATTTTACTGACCTCGGAAGGATAGAAAGCTGAGTCAACTTTGAGCCAGTCAGGATTGAACTGCTGGCAGTTCAGTAGAATTAGCCTGTAATACTGCATTCTAAGCACTGTGCCACCACGGCTCTATATTGAATGATATATTAGCAGTCCTGAACATCAATCTGCTACTTAGTAGATCTGCTACTTGGAATATTGCAACTAGTTTTGGTTGCAACAATATAAAAAAAGATGTAGAGTCTTTGGAAAGAGTGTAGAGAAGAGCAACAAAGATGATTAAGGGACTAGAGGCTAAAACGTATGAAGAACGGTTGCAGGAACTGGGAACATCTAGTTTCGTGAAAAAAACAACTGGGATGACATGATAGTGATGGTCCAATATTTGAAGGGCTGCAAAAAAGGGGGTCAATTTATTATCCAAAGCATCTGAAGGCAGGAGAAGAAGTAATGGATGGAACCTAATCAAGGAAAGAAGCAACCTAGAACTAAGGCGAAATTTCCTGGCAGTTAGAACAATTAATCAGTGGAACAACTCTAGAAGTTGTGGGTGCTTCAACACTGGAGGTTTTTAAAGGAGAGATTGGATGACCATTTGTCTGAAATGATGTAGGGTTTCCTGCTAGAGCAGGGAGTTGGACTATAAGACCTTCAAGGTCCCTTCCAACTCTGTTATTCTGATTCCTAAACTTTTCCCAATGTCATTGATGCTAGAATAGATCGTAATTATTACTTTCTTCCCACCATTATCTAGCAACCTATTGAGAGAGGCTGGATATCTGTATCTGGGAGGCAAATTACCATGTAATCTGTATACCCATCAAAACGCAAAAGTCCTCTGGAGGAGGACTTTATTATTTATTTATTTATTTTACTATTTATTATTTAAATTTATATACCGCCCTTCTCCTAGAGGACTCAGGGTGATGCACAGCCAAAAGTAAAACACAGAAAATATAAAATTTAAAAACAGTTTAAAACCAATTAAACAATTTTGGGCCATAATAATTAAAACACCCCTTTTTTAAAATCTAGATTAAAATTATGCAGTTAAAGAAATTAGGCCAGCCCAGCTTGTTGGAATAAAAAGGTCTTAAGGGCATGGCAGAAAGTGCGTAAATCTGAGATCCTCCATATCTCTGGGGGCAGCTCGTTCCAGAGGGCGGGTGCCCCCACAGAGAAGGCTCTCCCCCTGGGGGCCGCCAGCTGACATTGTTTTACCGACGGCACCCCGGGGAGCCCCTCTCTGTGGGAGCGTACTGGCTGGTGGGAGGCTATCGGTAGCAGAAGGCAGTCTCATAAATACCCAGGTCCTAAGCCATGGAGCGCACTGAAGATGGTGACCAGCACTTTCACATTATGAAAGTATTGAAAGAATACTATGTCTCCAGGGTGTGTAGTCTCACCTAATGATCTGATTTCACTTACAATATATTCTCCCTTCTCTATTCTCCCTTTCTCATTAGCAGATCTACTTTATCTTCCTAAGAATGTAACTGGTTTATGTGGAAGATGTCATTATTCAGAAACCCATAGTATTATTTTAATTAGTTTATGCTATCACCCCTAACCCTAATGGTTGTCTGGAACCTGTCATGCAAGTATATATGTATACTGATTATTTTCAACAGTTAAAACAGTCATCATATAAAAGTCCACAGTAAGAAGATTCCTATTTTTTTTTTTATTTATTTATTTATTTATTTATTTATTTATTTATTTATTTATTTATTTATTTATTTATTTATTTATT
>JANHZT010002422.1:515070-525925 GCA_032468215.1 Stegonotus admiraltiensis
ATCCCTGGGGGTAGGTCGTTCCAGAGGGCAGGTGCCGCAACAGAGAAGGCTCTCCCCCTGGGGGTCGCCAGCCGACAAATTATCTTTTTCTTTTCCTCCCTGCTGGCAAACACCTGGGCCTTCCTAGTGGGAGTTGCCATCAGCTGCAGATTTTAAGGCCAGTTTCATTTTGTGTTTATTTTGCCTTAGAATAGCACTGGATGTGGCTGCAGGATTCCTAGCATGGTGGTTGGCAAAAACCTGGGAGGGTAGTAATGGTTGGAGAAGAAATTCATAGCTTAAAAATAAAGTAAAATATAAATGCTTGCATTGTTTCTTTCTGTCCTTTCTCTCGCCTGTGAAATTTCTGTCAAGCAATCTTAAGGAAAGTAAAACTCCACACATCACCCCATTATATGAGGTAAGGCCTTGAAATTCCACCGCACATTCTAATTTGAAGCCATGGAAAATCATATTTCCATTGTCTTGCCATCAGGTATGTAGTCATTGACGAAAGTCAGGAAATGTGCAGTATGGCTCAAACCTAAGAGATCAGTAGCACCTCATTTGAGCATTCATTATTTAGGCTGGTGTATATTCTTGAAAGCTCATTTCCCTTGGATTATAATAATAATATTGGCCTTTATGAGGGTCTTATACTGAAGATTAAGATTTATTCTATCATGCGGATTCATATTAGAATTACATGGTGTGAGTTTCTGTGTGAATGCTTAATAAAGCAGTAGTGCTATTATAGCTATAGGTCTGTGCACAGTGGATGGAGTTAATATTTGAAGCTTACTCCCTTGATTATCAGAGTGGCCTCAGGCCCTAGTTTCTGATACTACCCTTGTCTTCTTTGGCTAAAATTTTACCCCCATGCAAAAGGTATGGTTGGATTTGGATATTTCATTATGCACAACACACAATACAACAGTGTTTTTTTTCTTACCGGCCAAAAGGTACTGCATATACTAGGTATATACTTTAAGATGTCCCTAAAACCTTGCTATTCCCTTCTTTGGACTAGCTCTTACTATTCCATATTGTCACGCTTTCCCATACTCTCTCCAATCTTTTCTTTCCTTGCTTTGTAAAATCAGTTCATCAACAAAATATTTTTTTCTACACTCCTATGAGGATGTTTACATATTGAAAGGCACCTAAGCCCCTTCCCCATGCTGCTTCAGAGGTTCTTGCAAGTTAAAGAGATTGGAAAATGAAAAGCCAAAGGGAAGTACCTCATCTTTCTGTAAATTCTTTAAACATAAACCAAATCATATTTATTAAACATAAATGCCTGAAGAATTTAAAAAGTCACTATATAAGTATTTACCCACAGACAGGGAATATTTCCAACCTGCTCAGCCTAAATGAAGGCCGTTTTTTAAATTTGTATCCCATGTTTCTTCATGTGGTTCTGTTCACAATGCAGAAGAAAGAGACAGGCTGGGACAAGATACAGCTGCATCTGGAATGGGGGAGGCATTTCTTTTTGTGGTTGTCTGATGGATTACCCAAGTCAACTGAGGAGTAGGTTGGAGTCCAGAACTTTGAAAGTGAGAGATTTTTTCCTCCCTTTCTGTCTCCAGCTCTCCTGGGATTTTCATTTGAGTCACATTACACTTATTGCAACTTCAGATCAGTTGTAATCTGGCTTTAATAATGTCTTTATTTTTATGGGTATTATTCTTGGCTGAAGGGGGATTCCTGAGAGCTTTGTTGTCAGACCTGGAGCAGAGGTTGCCGTGAAATCTCAGCACTGGGGAGAGACTGAAAAGCAAAAGATGGATGAAGTCTGAAGCCAATTTTTCCTATATATGGGCATTCGGAAACCACTTTTCAGGTCACATAGGAGAAGATCTGGCATCTCCAAAACAAAAGGCCATGAGGAGTTTACCAGCAGTGGAATAAAGAAAAGGTCAGGAAAGGGTTTCCAAATTTACATTTTAGAAATTGAAATGAAAAGCATGACGTACTTGTTTTGGAATTCCCTGTTGCTTTGCACACAAAGACACTTGTTTTCTTCAGCGAAGTGAGAAACTTTGCACACTAAGTCATCGTAAGCCTGAAATTGGAATCCCTGGATTTAACCATTGCAGTGTTCTGAAAGCAATCTATTATACAATTGTGATGTTCTTTAAGTGCAGAGAAAACTTTTAAAATAAACTTGCTTTCATAAAAAACATTGTCTGGCAAATCTAAGGCACTAAAGCTTCCCTTCACCAACTGGATCCAGAACGTTATGAGAGAAATTCTGTAGAAAACGCAGAATTTTATTTGATTCTGTCACTTGTAATCACCACTATCATCTCTATTTCCTTTCCCTCTAGAAAATATTTACAAGGCTAACAGAATACCTTGGACTACAAAAACAAATAATTTAGTATTAGGTGAAATAAAACCCGACTATTGATCTAAAGTATTAAGAATTGTTTATTTTACTTTTTTATTGGGGCTATGTAGTAGTCCAAATAAGTAGGCCTCTTACAATATATTAATAATTCTAGATATTTTCGACGATTAACATGAAGGCAGAGACTAGAGAAGACTTGAACAAATTGATGGCAAATGCAAAAGAGACAATATGGTTTGATATTGTCACTGATGACCTAATTATAAACTTGTAAGAATACAGAGAAGTAGTTATTGATACTTAGTTCTAGTAAAATGATATCCATTGGGACACAACTAACTACTGGACAAGACTAAGTAAGGAAAGGCGTGGAACAGATCAGTTCTAGTATGACAAAATTTGATAGACCAGGTGATGAAGTATCTGAACTATCTAAATTTCGAACAAATTATTTGAATTTGGAATCAACATAGGGCATTGAGGGTTGCAAAAGGTCTTGAGGGTTGGCAAAATATTTGAAAGTAGTGCTTCATAGAGTGAAATGCCCAGGGTCAAAGCATTAAAGCCACTCTGTCACCTAGATCAGGGGTCTCCAACCTTAGCAACTTTAAGACTTGTGGATTTCAACTCCCAGAGTTCCTCAATCAGCTGGCTGAGGAACTCTGGGAGTTGAAGTCCACAAGTCTTAAAGTTGCCAAGTTTGGAGACCCCTGACCTAGTAAGCAATGATACAGCTGTAAAGTTTAAAACTACTTCTAAATGGCTGTGGAGATTCTCAGTCATCCAGCTCATAGTTGTCTTGAAGGTGCTTTTTTCTTCTTCAAAATGTATCTGGACTGGTGTTTTTTTTTTCCTTGAAGAAGAAGAAAATGTTTCGCTTCTCATCCAATAAGTATCATCAGTTCTAAATTCAGAACTGATGAAGCTCAATTGTATGAGAAGTGAAATGTTTTTTCTTCCTCCTCAAGGAGAAAGTCCAGTTGCCTTTTGAAGAAGGAAAAAAAAAAAAGCAAGTTTGAGACTACATCAAAATGAATAACCAAGGATTCCAAGCAGTTTATATGTTTATTTAAATATGGCTGACAAAAACAACATAATTTTGTGGGTAAGATGCAGCAAAGGCAAGTTTTTGTAAATCCATTGATAGTTAATGGAACCGTAACAATTTTTTTTTCAATCTTAACCCTCCATAAATGACTATAATTTCTAGAACGGCTTATACTAATTGATCTAAACAATATGCTTAAACTTTTTATTGATCTTCATGCTTTACCTTAGTTATATCATTTCCACATTCCATTCATGTCTTTTAGATCAATGATTTTTATGCCACTTGCTTAACTGGATTATTGAATGAACTCATAGGGGTGGGTATGATGTTATACAATATACTGAACCATAAACATACCAAAGAGGCAAGGTTTGCCTAATGTCAAAAACCAAATAAATAATAAAAATAAACCCAGTAAATATCAATCAGGTTTACAACTAAACAGCTACTAAGTTTTTCAATGACCTGATTAAGTGTGCTTTACAAATATAGCCACGGAATATGTCAACCTGACCCTTAAGAATATTATTCAAAAGGTGGTCAAATTAAATTTAATAAAGTTAATGTGCAAGTAAGTATGTGCACAGAAATTTTTTAAACTAAATCTGTATGAAAAGAGGAGAGGGAAAGAAAGAGATTGCATTGTTAATTGTTGCTATTGTAATCCTCTAGCTCAGGGGTGTCAAACTGGATTTATTTGAGGGCTGGATCAGCATTGTAATTGTCCTCCATGGGCCAACTGGGGTGGGAGACAGACAGCAGATGGGACAGACACCTCCTGCAGCACTCTGCTGGCCAAAATGGGGGACGGGGAGCCCGCGTGCAGCCCACCTGCACCCGATTTTTGGCCTGGATGGCCTCCTGCAGCACTCTGCTGGCCAAAACAGGGTGTGAGGGTGGTGGTGCATGCAGCCCCCCCCTGCACCCTGTTTTTGTTAGTAGAGGCACTGTGGGCACTGCTATTTCCAGGCCGGCTCCATGGGCTTTGAGTTTGACACCCCTGCTTTAGCTAATTTTAAATAAAAAAAAAACTGCAAGTATTACAGGTTAAAAAAAAGGTAGGGTTTTTCTGAACTTCTATGTACTTTGGTTGGACTGTAGGAAGCTGTTGGCTAGCTGCAATGTGTTGTGATTTTCTTTTTCCAGATGTGTTCCCAGCCTGGGGTCACTTGAGAACTGTCCAAATGATGACTTCAACAAGAGGCTTAAGCAAATTGGGATCAGGCGCTGGAGGAAGAATTCTGGTTGTGGTCAGTCTGTCTGTCTAGGTTTCTGGAAATGAAAACAAGTTAAACAGAAACTGACAACAAATTTAAGATCATGAATTTATTAGTGACAGACAATGAATTTATTAGGAGAAAAAGGGAAGAACTCCCAACATTGCTGCATTTATTGCCTTATATGGCAAAATATAAAATACCTTGGTTTGCTAATACATTATTTGGGGTTGTATGCTTTAAAAATGTCTCTATCGTCTTGGAGAGGCTGGGTGGAAAGTAAGATGTCTTTGACTTTCAAAGGACAGCTCTGAGTTTCATAATCTGAAGAATACCTTTTCCCTAACTCAACGTTATCATATATGCAAAGGGAAGACCTTGACTCTTTCCCGTGATCAGCACTGATGAGCAGGTTTTGAGGCACAACATTATTATTATGTTTGCAGGGCAGGGTGATGGGGCAGGCCTAGTCTCTAAGCATTAATATCTCCAGGGCATAGGATTATTGGAAAATGACAAATAGCTAGGCAGGCAAAGAAAATATGAAAACTGATGCAATAGAAGGCTAGCCAAGATTTCTGTTCATATTGCAGTGACCAAAAGAAATTTACATTGGAAAAACCTTGCCTCCAGGGCTGAATGTTATGAACTTTCCTAGGGTTGTTGTTTTTTTTTGCTTAAAAGAAGAAAAAAGATGGGTGGGGGTGATGAAAGAGGGATGAGAGTATAAAATAGGTAAGGAGACATTCCTATATGCCCACCCCACGCCCCACTGGAAAATATTACTTTTTGACACAACAGCAAAATGATGCAAGTAGAGATAAAGTCAGATAAACTAACCAATCTAGCATAGCTTGTTAGCAATTTTGGTTTTTGCTAAGGATTTGAGTCGTTTCTATTCCCAACATATTTGGAGGGCACCAGTTAGAAAAGATTGTTCTTTCCCTATCTAAATTCCTGCTATTTAAATTTATTAAGATTATTCGTAACAGTACTACAGTTAGGAAAGGAGCTGGATCTTATACTGAGATGCCTTGATTAAGGCAATAAACTGAACTGAAGCAACTGAGAAGTCCTATACAAGCCACTCTTGTCTACTCAGTATCTCAACGGTAAAAGAAATAAGATCATTGGCCTCATAGAACGTAGCCATTGACAAGTCAATTTTAAAGCTTAGAGAGGAATGTGAGAGTATATGCTTGAATGTGGGAACAGTTGCCTCTCTTTTTCTAGTATTATACAGTATACTTCTTTCTTGAATTTACAACAAACTTCGTTTCATTTTATTGTCAGCCCAGTTTTCCACTCAAGGTGGAAAGGCTATAACTTGCATACATTCAATTTTAGATACTCACTGCATCTTTAAGTAAATGACTAAGTAGGACAGGCCCAGCAAAAACCTTTTCTATGACGTTGGAGTACTATCCCAGAAGCCCTTATTTAAAAACTCTCTTTCACAAAAAAAAATTGTCACAAATGTTAGTAAAATGATTTTAACTCCACCAGGTATCTAGTTTACTTTGTATCTTCCAGTAGTCAAAACAGCAGCTTCAAACAAGAAGTCCAGTCAATTCATTTGTTTAATTCTTCAGCTATGATTCAAAGCTGTATAGACATTTTCAATCTTGTATAATTATGAAACAATGTAGTGATTTCATTTCTAACTGCAAAATATATAAATACATGCTTTAAATGGGATGATTTAAATATACAGTATTTACACCACAATGTTTTCTGAGTGGTCTACAGTGAAACACTATAAAATACTACATAAATAAAGAAATAGATGGCCAAGGAATAGAGTATTATTCAAAACTGATTTAATACAAACTATTGTTTTACTGAGGATGTTGCCTGAAGAATCAAAAATAGTTCAGATTCTGCACAAGGAATTTTTAAATATTCAAATTTACTGCCTAGTGGCACAACAGGGACAGTTCCCATGGCTAGACTGAAAAAATAATGTCATGCCAATAGTAGTTACTGCAATCTCTTTCCTCTCATCTCAACTTCATTTCCCACTTTTTGTTTTAAATATTTTACCAAGATATTAATTATCTGGATTTTTGCTCTTCCTCCCATCCTAGAGGATGTTTTTTGTTTGTTTGCTTGTCTTTGCTAACCAAGTGAAAAGAAAGAGATGATGATCACTAATGTTACCAATGATGCCAGGCAAAATGGGTGTGAAAATCTGCAGCATCACAGTAAAGGGGAAAATAATTCAGTGTTTCTCTTTTATTTTAGAAGGTGGGAGAACAAGGGGATTTGAATGAGCAGGTAGAAGCTTCTAAATCATACCAGGCTTTATCTTTTCCCATATTCACATGACAATTCTATATTCCCTGTTTATGCTCCCCTACAATCAGAACTTAAATCAGGATCAACTGCTGATTGGTTTCAGAATTTGGTTCATAAGGCAAATATAAACAATATTTTATATATTAGGATTAATACTAAATTGACTTTCCCTATGTCACACAAAACTGATCCATTGAAGGATCTTTAGGTTGCTTCTGAGATTATATCTTTTGAAATCTAGATATTTGGATGCAATCAGATCATGGTGATCTCATCAATGGTCATTATCTAAACTGCCTTTTAACTCTAATTACTTTTTTTTTCTCCTTCCTTTTCATCCATTGATCACATCCTAGAGGCATCATTTAAGACAGGGGACGTACAGTTTTCTTGATTATCTTCATGGTATCACTTTATTATGGGAAGGTACTTATCTCTATCGTTAATCGGAATCAAATGTTCACCATGCCATCAATTATGGAGACATTTATATACTAACTTGTATTATAGAAATAATATTACTAATCTTGGCTATGTTCTTTTATAAATATAGCATGCACATATGAAAATTGTTTTCATGAGATAAAGTTTTAGGGAAATGTGCCAAAGGATTTACCTCACATGGCCTAAAGTCCATGTTCTTTAAAATGCTACAAGAAAGTACTGGACACTGTGACTAAAGAATTAGCAGAATAAGATTAATTATCTTCTAAATATATAAATCAATGAATGCAGTTTATCTTAGTAGCTCAATCATTTTTCCATTGTCTGAACATCACATTTAAAAGTTAAAACTGTTTTTTCATAAGAAAAGCAAAAAGGAAGGTCAGATACTATGGAGCCATGGAATATCTAAATCGGGGGGAATTAAAACATATGGTAGATATTTTACATGGACTAGTCAACACACTAGCTTTTTTCAGATTTACAAATATTTAGTGTTTATCATTTACCATTTATCTGAAATGGTATAGTTTCCTGTCTGTGCAGGTGATCGGACTAGAAGACCTCTAAGGTCACTTATTCTGTTATTCTATTATTCTGTTATTCAATAGGCTAAGCATAATTTATTGAATGTTTTTCCTCCCATAAAAAGTGTTTCTTCAGGTTCAATTTGAGATATGCTTATTGTAAGAACGATCTATATAGCTATATATAGCTATATAGTCTGCACCACTCTCTACCTAGGGCTGCCCTTGAGGACCACCCGGAGGCTTCAGCTGGTACAGAATGCGGCCGCGCGGGTTGTGATGGGTGGCTCCCGGTACGCTCATGTTACACCTCTCCTGCACGACTTGCATTGGTTGCCGGTTGCCCTCTGGGTGAGATTCAAGGTGCTGGTGATGATCTATAAAGCCCTACATGGCTTAGGTCCAGGATATTTGTTGGACCATCTGCAACCAGCAACAGCTCCCCATCGCCCAGTGCGTGCTCACAGGGAGGGTCTGCTCAGGGTGCCGTCGGCTAGACAGTGTCAGCTGGAGACCCCCAGAGGCAGAGTTTTCTCTGTGGGTGCTCCCACCCTCTGGAACCAACTTCCTCTGGAGTTCCAGCTATCCCCTGACCTCCGCACCTTCCGCCGCGATTTAAAGACATAGTTGTTCAAACTGCCCAGCCTGGACTGGGGGGGAGGAGGTTAATATTTTAATGTGCTTTTATTCAGATTTTTATTGTTGTGAGCCGCCCTGAGTCCTTTGGAGATAGGGTGGCATATAAATCAAATCAAATCAAATAAATAAAAATAAATATATAGCTAAGGTTCCATGACTGTTTGTCCCAGAAAAAAACCATGCAGGGATTTTCCCATATCTGATCACAATGGTAACAACAAAAGAAATCTGAAATGTTTATCACTGAGGAGGAGGATATTTTCAAGTCCAAGGTTTATCTACATTTTAGATTATTAGTAGGCTTCTTCCAATTCCATTTTAAATTAAGGCCTTGCATGACCCAAACACTATATTTCACAGGATAGTTTACAATCAAGTTTTTGTGTGTCTGTAAATGTTAATTCCACTGGCTTCTATGCTGAAACCATGAGCTTGGATTGGTCCAGTTTCCTCAATAAATAACTGAGCCGAGACAGTAACTGAATGTGGTTTATTCAGATACATGGTTTAATTTCTAGGCAAATGATTCATTGTCTGTACATAGAGACAGCAGCTGTTGCGCAGAGCTCCCCTGAATGGAAGATGCCTCTATTCAAGACTCATGAACCTTCTACAGCACCTCCATCTGTTCACCATCACCCGTTTTGGTTGTTTGAAAGCATAAAAATAGTAACTTAAAAGTCAACATTATAAATGAGGTGTATAATACAGAAGGCTTTGGGGGAAAATTCCTAATATTGACCACAATTTGGCTGTACAGTCTGTGTTTCTCTGAAGATATTTTCTCAGCCCATATATACACATACCATACATTTCCAGCGATCACAAAAACATTAGCCAGTCCTCTAATACTTGCCATATCTGCTGTTGTATCATATATTTTACATACTGCACTTAAGGCAAGCATTTGGTCTTGCTTCTAAAAAAAATAAATAAAGATAACTTGGACCAAGTTTGAATCTCAGTTCCTTAGCTGCCAACTATAGGAACACTGTTGCATTGTACATTTCATTATCAGTTTTCCCCCATAAAGTTTCAGAGTAAACTAAGATTGCGAAAAGATTGACTTTGTTTACTTTGTAAAAATGTCTGGTTCTTATGAATAGAGATAACAGTTTTATGTGACTGAGTTTTCCTCAAAAATATTGTACAAAACGTAAGATTGGGCAAGAAGTTAGTAGATGAATTGATGCCAGAGCTCCATTTGACTTAGGTGACTTAAAGTACGGCAAATGCTAGTACAGTCTCATGACAAAAACTTGACAACTCTAATCACTATTATGTAATAACAATCTGAGCTTTTACTTATTACATGGACCCATTGGCTGGGTTCATACATTCAGTTAAGCCATGATTCTTTTTTTGCCATGGTTGTTGAACTAGGCCTGCAAAGTCAGGAATGCAAAAATTCAGAAGAACACTAGATGGCAGGAAAGAGCCAGAGTTCTCTATATTCCTTTGCTGCTGTCTAGTGGTCATCCTTTTTTTTTTTTTGCAGCCAACATCTAGTAGCTCTGACTGAACAACTATAATAACCTACTCATCTTCAATTGGCTTCCTTTCCGATTGCCTTCAGTTTTTCCAAGCATTCCATAATGACTCGTGCCATTACATTGTGTGCTGAAAAAATTATGTTTTAGCTATATGATTAGTGAGCAGTCCATTTTTAACTTCATCTAATACAGTACAGCATTATTTCTATTTCTTCCAATCAAATGTATTCTCAGCTATTTTCCCCCAGCATTACAGTTCAAAACCATATTTTTCCTTGCTCAGGCTTTCTGATAGTGCAGCTTTCATGGGCCTAGGATACAATTGGAAAAATGATGGCCTTTATGATACATACTTTTTTGCAGTTCAATATTTTGTCTATATCTGTCATAGTCTTCTTCCAGGTTTTACATTCTCTTTCTTAATCAGCAAGAGATTTCTTAAATCTTCCTTGCTTCCAACCACTAAATTGAAACCATTAAGGTATCCAAGATTGTTGCTATGTCTCTCATTAATTTTAATTCTAATTTCTGTTTCTTCTCATCCAACATTTTACATGATATATTCTACACAAAGGTTAAACAATTTTCTCAATTTTGAACCACTTATTTGCTCAATATTCTGTTCCAACTGTCCCTTCCTATTCAATGTACACATTTTCCAATTGGCAGATGATGTGCCTGCCAAGCTACCTATGGCTTTAAGTGCTATGCATAATTTGTGGTTTTATGCTGGAAAGCCTGCAAATGCCAATCACATGACTGCAGGACACTGCAGTGATCATAAGTACGAGCCTATTGCCAAGTGCTCAGATTGTGACTGCTACTGTGTTTCCCCCAAAATAGGACCCTGT
>JANHZT010002426.1:4347-27452 GCA_032468215.1 Stegonotus admiraltiensis
CGCTGGCTATTGGGGGCGAGTCATTGGCCCCCACGGAGAGGGCTCGCAACTTGGGCATCCTCCTGGATGCACGGCTGCCTTTAGAAGAGCATATGATGGCCGTGGCCAGAGGGGCTTTTTCTCAGGTTCACCTAATATGCCAGTTGCATCCCTTTCTGGACCGGGACTCCTTATGCACAGTCACTCATGCCCTCGTCACTTCCCGCCTGGACTACCGTAATGCTCTTTACATGGGGCTCCCCTTGAGAAGCACCTGGAGGCTCCAACTGGTCCAGAATGCGGCCGTGTGGGTGATTGCGGGAGCGACTCGGCACTCCCATGTAACACCTCTCCTGTGTGAGCTGCACTGGCTTCCGTTGGTCTTCTGGGTGCAATTCAAGGTGCTGGTTACCACCTTCAAAGTGCTCCATGGCCTAGGACTGGGGTATATACGAGACCGCCTTCTGCCACCAATAGCTTCCCATAGACCAGTGTGCTCCCATAGAGAGGGGCTCCTCAGGGTGCCGTCAGTCAGACTGGCAACCCCCAGGGGGAGGGCCTTCTCTGTGGGGGCTCCTGCCCTCTGGAATGAGTTGCCCTCGGAGATACGTCGGATTCCCGACCTCCGGGCCTTTCGCCATACCCTTAAAACACTATTATTTCACCAAGCAGGGCTGGCTTAAAGTAGGATTTTAATGGGTTATTTAAATTGTATTTTAATTGTTCGGCCAATCTATTTAATTCATTTTAAATTGTTTTTAATTTTTATACTATTATGTTTTTTATTTTGGCTGTACACTGCCCTTAGTCCTTCGGGGGAAGGGTGGTATAAAAGTTTAAATAATAAATAAGTAAATAAATAACATTATTTTCTCTGGGAGTCAAGGATGTTCAGCCTACACCTGGAGATGCATGACTGGGACACATCTCCAGTTGGGATGGTGGCTTGATTGGGCCATGTGATGGACTTGTGGGTGCAGGGGAAGGGACTTTGACTTTCCTTTGGGTGGGGAAAACCCAGGGTGCTTTCAGATTCAGGTTTTCCCAGTGTTGTGGCCCATCAGTGGCCTGTGCAGTTAGTAGCTGATTCTGACAGTGAGGAGGCTGGTGTGGTGCTGCGCCAGCAGCCTGTGCAGTTGGCACTCAAGTCAGACAATGAGGAGGCTGGAGAAGATGTGGTGCCAGAGGCGGGATTCAGCCAGGGCCTTCAGAACCTCCAGAAGCTCCCATAAGTGAAGAGGAAGAAGAGGAGGAGCCTCTTCTCCATGCACAAGCATGCAGAGCTGCAAAAAGGCAGGAGTGGCTCCTCAGGAGGAGGTCTCTTCAAGAGTAAGGCTTGGAGCTAATTGGCCACTCCCCTAGCCTATTTAAGGAAGGACAATGACTGATGCAATTTGCAGGAAACAACTTCATTCAAATTCCTTTGCGTCTTGATTACAGAAAACGTTTGATTTGCCTCTTGTTTCTCTCTTATCATTTTTCCTGCAAATTGCTTCTGGAAATTCTGCCAACCACAGTAAGATTATGGTTATTGGAAATACTGTGCCTCAGAACTGAGTTATTATTCTTTGAATTCTTGTTGGATGTTAATGAAGTAAAATTAATAGCTCTTGTTCAGAAAAGATTGATTTATTGTACTTGTGTTCGAACAACTACTAAGAAAGCTCATTAGTAGTCTTTAATTAGTAAATTAAGATTTGTACGGACTTTGTGTGTGCTGCGTTCTTTGGGGTCTGTAGCTGGGGCAGAACACCCAGTTGTACCAATATGACATCTCTAATAAAATGGAACTTTGAGGAACCTCGGAATCTTATTCAGTTGGGGGTGTTACTTGGAACCCTGACACTGAGATCACTTCAAATGATACATTTAGTAAAATAGCACTTAACAATAACACTTATATACTGCTTCATAGTGCTTTATAGCCCACTCTTAAGTGGTTTGTAGAGCCAGCATATTTCCCTCAACAATCTGGGTCTTCATTTTACCAACCTTGGAAGGATGGAAGACTGACTCAACCTTGAGCCAGTCAGGATTGAAATTTATTTATTTATTTATTTATTTATTTATTTATTTATTTATTTATTTATTTATTTATTTATTTATTTATTTATTTATCAGCAAGTACAAGGAAACAAGTAACAGCATAGACATAGACATGGACACATGAAAAAATTTGGCACAAATAAAAGGAAATAAATAAGCAAAACATAGCCATTAACACATAAAATGAGTACAGAAGTACAGGAACAGTAGGCACGCAGGTGCGCTTAGGCACAACCCCTTAGGGACCTCTTAAAAAACATAAAAGGTCCACGGTAGACAGTTTAAGGTAAAAGGTATGGGGATTAGAGAGACTAACAACAGGACCAGGTAGTGTGTTCCAGACATTTACTACTGTATTGCAGGTCATATTTCCTACAATCAAGATTAGAGTGAATTACATTGAGTTTGAATCTATTGATAGCCCTTGTGTTATTGCAGTTGAAATTAAAGTACTCATTTACAAGTAGGACATTTTGGTAAATAATCTTATGAACTAAGTTTAGGTCGGAATGTAGATGGCGTAGTTCAAGGCTATTGACACCTAAAATTTCAACTTGGTGGTATAGGGAATGTCAGGTGTGCCTCCGTTCAAAACTCAAGAAAGAAAAACCCCAACTCCATGTTTGTAGAGAAAGGTACTTTTACTGAGTATGAACTGAATGCAACGAAAGGAAAGCAAAGTCTGAAGCAATAGGTATGAAAATTACATATTGAAAGCATCCCGAAATCCCTCACCCCAAGGACCCAAGTTGAATGTCTAATCCACATCTCCCCAAGGTGTCATGTGAGGTGCTTCTTCAGATGGTCCCATCTATCTAGTATGCCGGAACGGTTGAACTTGAGTGCTATCAGCAGTGTCTGCAGCTGTTACCAAGGAAGGCAGTGAGAGTTTTCCTCCCTTTCAAGAAACATCTCTACCAGCTCACTTCCCCCCTCCCAAATCCCTAAATTACCTCCCCCCTCCCATTACTATGGCAGCTGAAAGCAAGCAAGCATCATAAAGACTGACAGGGAATTTTATTTCGAGCAGAGGATTTGAGTACTCTTCTAGTAAAATATCTCTGGACCTTCTCTAATGTATTGACGTCTGAAATACAGTGAGGGTTCCAGGCAGGTGAGCAGTATTCAAGTATAGGTCTTGGAAAAGTTTTGTATGCCCTAGTTTGAAGTATAGCGTTACCAGAGAGAAAATTTCACAAAATAAGATTGACAACTCTTAATGTCTTTTTTGCAATGATGTTACAGTGGGCTTAGATCTTTTGAAATGAATACTCCTAGGTCCTTGACAGAGTGTGTGTCAACTTTTAGATCATTTCTAGCCAGCAAATATTTGATGTTCTTATTTCTATTGCCGATGTGCAGGACTGTGCATTTATTAGCAGAGATTTGGAGTTGCCAATTGCTTGACCATTCAGATACATAGTCTAGGTCATTTTGAAGGGTAATAGAGTTGTCTGTGATGTTGAATAGTTTAACATCATTGGCAAAGAGGACACAGCTGTTTATAATTTGATCACAAAGGTCATTGATACAAAGCAGAAAGTGAGTTGGACCTAGAACGCTGCCTTGGGGAACACCGCTGTTAACAGGTGCAGGATTTGATAGGGTGCTGCCCAATGGTGGGATTCAAATAATTTAACAACCGGTTCTCTGACCTAATGATTTCTTCCAACAACCAGTTCACCAAATTGCTCAGAAAGTTAACAACCCGTTATGCTGAAGTGGTGCGAACTGGCTGAATCCCACCACTGGCGCTGCCTATTTTGACCACTTGTTGCCTGTTTGACAGGAATGGAGCAATCCAATTATGCAGGGGTCCAGAAATGCCATAAGATTTTAGTTTTAGAAGTAGTTTGTTATGCACTACTGAATCAAAGGCTTTACAGAAGTCTATGTAGATTGCATCTATTGCTTTGCCCTGGTTGAGTTGAGAGGTCCAAATGTTTTTACAGTGTATGAGTTGCAGATTACATGACAAATTTTTCCTGAAACCAAATTGTTTATTAGAGAATAGGTTATTTGTCGCTAAGTGGAGGGTGATGGATTAGTTTATGATGGATTCCATGACTTTACACGTGATACAGCAAAGAGAGATTGGTCTATAATTCTCAACAAGGCCAGGGTCACCTTTTCTGCAGATAGGTATGACTGTTGCTAATGACCATATGTCAGGCAAGGAGTTCATTCTAAAAGAAACTTCATAGATGGTGCTTAGAGGTTCAGCTATGGCGAAGGAAAGCTTTTTAAGAAAGAAGGCATATATTCCATCAGGACCAATAGATAGAGATGACTTGTGTAGTGCCCTTATGATGGTATCTTCAATAAAATCAATGTGGATTAGATCATTGCAATTGGATGATGTATGACTAGAAAATGCCATTGCCATTGCTGTTGACAAAGACTGAACTGAAAAAACTGTTGAAGAGATTAGCTTTAATGGCATCATTGTTACAATCTTCACCATTTGGCCCTTTTAGAGGTGGGATGGTTTTTGAGTCTTTAAGTTTGGCATTTACAAAATTATAGAAGGCACGATTGGATTTTGTGTGTAACAACTCTTCCTCCTGTTTGCAGTGGTAATTGGTACATTCTGTTTTTATTTGGTGGCATATGGTTTTGTATTGGTTTTTAAAGTTAGCTTCATAGCCAGTTTTATTTTTCCCCCAAAGGGAATTTTTTTTATTGGAGTTTCCTTATTGACATGGGTAATTTGTTCTTTTTGGCTTTGGATTTTACTAATGGTACATATAGATTAATGACTCTTTGAACTTCAAGTAGAAAAGTGTTACAATATGCCCTTTGGAACGAGTTACCACCAGGAATATGAATTATTCCAGACCTCCATACTTTCTGCCATACCCTGAAAACCTTTCTGTTCCAACAAGCCGGGCTGGCTTAATTTTTTTTAATTTTTAAATTAAATTTACACAATTTATTTTCATGTATATGTACATTATTTTGACTGTTCACCACCCTGGGTCCTTTGAGAGAAGGGCGGTATAAAAATTGAATGAATGAATGAATGAATGAATAAATAAATAAATAAATAAATAAATAAATAAATAAATAAATAAATAAATAATAGTCTTCTGCAGTGTTGCAGTCATTGAATAGGATTTGCCAATCTAGAGATGAAAGGTTGGTAGCTATGAGATCGTAATTTGCTTTTATAAAGTTGTATTTAGGAGTCCTATTATGAGATTCTTTGTATGGATGTAAATTTAGACAAAAGTCAATCATGCAGTGATCATTGTTGGAAAAAGGTTCTTTGATATGAAGGTTGTGTTTAAACTGTTGCAGAAGATTATATCGAGGCAACTGTTGAATCTAATGTTATTAGATACCAACTCCTGGCAATGAACAGAATCAGCCTGCAATATGGCATTCTAACCACTGCACCAGTCACATCTCAAGATAATAGAATTCCAGCCTTGATCACAATAAATCATGGCTTGTTATTTATAAAATATAGCAATTCTGGGCACTAATTTTTCAGGATGTTTCTTCAGTATGTTGCTCATCCTAGATATCAGGCTATGGAATCTTGTCTGTGAAGCTTGCTGACAGCAAGGAAAAACAGACTTGGACCTATCAGAAAACATAATATCAAGCATTGCATCTAGTCAACATGTCAGACACTTACAAGACTCATTTTGACCATACTAAATTGAGAACTATTGTATAAACGCAGTATGTTAGTAAGGGAATTTCCAGACTCTAATCCCACTTTACTTATGAGTCATCAGGTGGTTTTAAGCAATTTCTGATATATTGCTAGTCAGTTTTTGAAGTTGGGATTCTTTTGGAAGTGCTAGGCTAATATAACCTTGATCTGAATCACAATGCTTATCGTGTTGAGAAAAATGCATACTTAGCATTAATTTAGATTAGTCATGCTTTAATTGTCTATAGCTGTCTTCTTACTTGAGAATAAATTCTGTCATAGGAACTGGAGGAAGAGTATGAAAATGTAAATGATACAACACTAGAGCTGGTCTAACCCTCTTGAAAAGATTATTTATTTTCCATAAACCAAAGGATAATTCTGATTGCAGTCTTCAGTTCCATCTTGTTTGGAAGCAGCATAATATATTAAGATGGCAATTTTGAACATCTGTTTTTCAAGACTGTGGTTCTTTCACTTTTTGCTGTCAGTATATAGTTCAGTAACTACATCTGCATTTGCTACTTCTTTATAGCAAGTAAATGCCTTTTTCCCTTTTGAACTTCTGCATATTTGAATTTTTTGTAACATTGGTAAATAAGAACATTTATTGATTGCTGCAGTTGACTTTCAAGCTTTGGGATCCCGTTTTCCTATGTTTAAAGCCATATTAGCAATTATAGATTATATCCCAAATCATGTCTTATAAGCTAAAAATGGATTGCTTTGTATATTATGCTTTTTTTCCCAAAAAAACAAGTATATTACATACATTGCTATATCAGGTTGTGAATATTTTTAAAATATTTGGATGTGTTCAAATAAACACGTTTGAACATTGTTTCTTCCAAAGTATAGTTTGTCCACATATGCCTCAGTACAGGCTTTCTGAACATATTTATACATATGTACTTTAAAAGTGAACAGAGAGCAAAATATTAAATTGGTGCTCATTTTCATGATAAATAAAAAAAAAAACTAAACAGGGTGTGTGTGTGTGTGTGTGTGTGTGTGTGTGTGTGTGTATTAAATACACATAATCAACAGTCAAACAGTCAAATAAACAGTCAAAGGAAACCTAGTCTGCTATATATAATGAGTTCTTAGCTTAACTGCCTTAACTAGAAATTTAGCAATTCTACTTTTATTAGTGCCACTTTACAAAACCCTAGTAAGATCACACCTCAAATACTGCAACCAATTTTGGTCATTATACTACAAAGAAGATGTTGAGATTTTGGAAAAAGTTCAAAGAGCAACTAAGATGATCAAAGGCCTAGAGACAGTGGTGGGCTGCAACTGGTTTAACAACCGGTTCTGTGAGTGTGCAAGCCTAACACAGTTGTGTGCAACGTTAAAAATACAGCAATTTGAAGCTCAGCTCTAAGGTAGCCCCGGTAATTAGAAAAGTGGAGGTGTGGAAATCAGCTGTGCCACATGAATCAGCTGAGCCAGAAAGAAGGAAACCTATGACAGGATAGGGCAGGGGTGGGTGGGTGAGGCCAGCTGATCATTGGAACTACCAATTCTCCCAAACCAGTCCAAACCGGCAGCAGCCCACCACTGCCTGGAGACTAAACCATATGAAGAACAGCTGCAGATTTTGGATCTGGCTAGTCTAAAGAAAAGAAATAGATGTGACATGATAGCAATATTTCAGTATTTGATGGGCTGCCACAAACAAGAGTCAAATTATTCTCCAAAGCACCGGAGGGCAGGACAAGAAATAATGGTTGGAAACTGATCAAAGAGAGAAGCAACCTGGAATTAAGGAGAAACTTTCTAACAGTAAGGACAATTAACCAATGGAACAGCTTGCCTTCAGAAATTGTGGGCGTTCCATCACTGCAGGTTTTTGAGAAGAGACTGGACAGTCACTTGTCTGAGATTGTATAGGTTCTCCTGGTTAGACAAGGGTGCTGGACTAGAAGATCTCCAAAGTCCCTTCCAGCTCTATTCTATTCTAAACAAACAAACAAACAAACAAACAAACAAACATTATCATTGCAGAGCAACAAGTAAAAAAGTAGAAAGTAGGAACTTACTTTCTAAACAGTTTTGGTGAGCTTTCATTTTAAGTATGAGTAATTCATCATCCTAATTAATTTTGCACAATTTAGAAATTTTCTGAAACGTTTAGATTTTGTTTAGTCTTTTCCAATTCCGCCCTCTGCCCCCGCCTATCCAATTTCTACCTTTAGAATAGTGCAGAGGATATTTTTAATATATGTTGTGGTGAAATCCTTGAAAGAAGCAGAGCTAATGTATCAGATGCCTATCTTCGCTTTCTTTGAAGCTTACTAGCAACTGCCATAACCAGGGGGGAGGGGCATTTGGGAGGGGAAGAGTGCTGGAGAAGTGAAAGAATGCTGTGGGAAATTTGGGGAGTAGGAATATTAACAGGAAACAGAGGTGCCAAAGCCGAGTCATCTTCCTGCTTTCAAGGACACTGGCCCTGGGAAAGGAATTTACAGTGGCACCTGAGGCACCGGGTTCCCAAAACATCAGAATAGCATTTGATTGGACTGATCTCACCAAGGGGAGGGTTTTGGACATTGGGGATTGCTTTCAATATATGATTTTCACATGGGTTTTTCCCAGAGTTTGCCTCGCTTGTGCTGCACCCAGTTCCCTAGTAAACGTACCTTTCTCTAACCTCCATGGAGTCAAAGGGTCGTTCTTTCTAGGAGCCAAATTGGGTTCAGCCTGACATATTATCTTCTAAGGCAGGGGGTCAGCAAACTTAAACACTCAAAGAGCCACTTGGACTCGTTTCCCACAGAAAAAAAACACATCGGAGCCACAAAACCTGGGTGGGCATGGCCAACTCAATGTTGCTCACTCCCACCCAGTCACATACCTACCCAGCCACAAAACCATTCTGTCTCCCCCTGTCCCTATCTCCGCCTCTCACCCCCACCCCATGTCTCTCTCTCTCTGTATCTCTCTCTTACCCCTCTCTATGTATCACTCTATGTGTCTCTGTCTCTGCCCTCTCTCTGTATATATATGTGTGTGTGTGTCTCTCTGCCCCCTCCCTTTGGGCGCCCATCCTCCTCCTCCCCACTCCTCTTGTGATGCCATGGCTGAGCCGGGAGCATGTGCATGCACGGGGAGACCCTCCCCAAATGAGCGCCAAAGCTTAGGAGGGTCTTAACAGGACGTGGCTTCTCTCCTGCACTTATGCTCCAGCCATCGCCTGCCGTTTCACCCCCACCCCAGCAGCTCTTCAGCCAAGTGCGGAGGGTGCAAACTCCAACCCGAAGCGGCAGGAAGCGAAGGCTGCCTTACGTGCAAATGTCACATGAAGGCAGGAAGACAAGGAAGCTTTGCTCCTGCACTCTCCTCCTCCTCCCACTCCCGTGGCTCCCTGGCCGGCTGTGGCTGAGCCGGGAGCATGCGCACGCATGGGGAGACCCTCCTTAAAGTGAGCCACTGCCCGCCCCATGCACACCTTTCCTGAGCTTTGGCACTTGCTTGAGGAGGGTCTCCCTGCACGTGCGCACGCTCCCAGCCCGGGGGGGAGGAGAGTGCAGGAACAAAGCTGCCCTGCACCTGCCTTTGTGCCACATTTGTGCGTAAGGCAGCCTTCGCTTCCTGCCGCTTTGGGCTGGAATCAAAAAGAGCTTCCCCATGCCACCCCCTTCTGTGGGGAGGGGGAGGTGGCTGGAAGAGCCACACTCAAGGGGCCAAAGAGCCGCATGTGGCTCGCAAGCCATGGTTTGCCGACCACCATTCTAAGGTATCTACCATTCCAGTCACTTTTATCTAATTCTGGCAAACAATGAAGCAGTGGCAGATGTGTCAAAGCTTCCCCATTAGATGTTTTTTTTAACTGAATATGCAAGAAGCTCAAATCAAATAAATTTGTCCTTGAAACTCATATTGCAAATTGAAATATGTCCTCTTTGAATACCTAATCTGGGAGTAAAATCACATATGATTCACAAAGTTGGAAGAGTAAATTTCACCCTTTCTTACAGTAGATTAAATATAATGGGGTATACTTTAAAAGGAATTGGAAGAGGCACTTTGAACCGATGAGAGAAGAGTGAGGCACCTGTTCATTTACATTTCTTCATACACTAATGCATTCCAAAGCAGCTACCCAGAATCATTTCCAAACATGAACATCCCTAATAAGGGAATCTCACAATTCAATGATTCAAACTATGTGTGATCTCCCCATTTCCCATATAACATATAAGTTATCTTCACTCATATATTGATTTTGCTTGGTATTAGGTTCAATGGATTATTAAAACTAGTGGATCAGGCAGGTTCACATTCTGAACTGAAGTTTTATCTGTTTTTTTCTAATGCTAGTTTCAGTTAGTATCTATGAATAGGAACGAAAACATATTTTCAAGTATGCATAACAGTTTTAAAGACCACGCTTCTTTTATTAGAAATTTTAAAAGGCTTATTGTGCATAATAGGACATGAGAGATTACTTTTCATTGGTGCAATCAGACTGAGGGAAGAAGAAGAATGAAATATTTTGAGAAATATTTAAAAAGGCAGAATATTATATTTTCCCTAAATGAAAAATACGTTTCTAAAGACAGAAACTCAGAGCTTCAGCTCCCTTCCCCCAGCAGATATTTGGTGCCCATTGAGAAGGACTGGACCTGCCTATCTACAAAACAAAAGACCTTCAGCTCCAGGGTGATGGGATTAAGACATGACCCTCCAGGACATAATAGGATTATCTAGCAGCAGGACACACTGCATAACAAAATCACCTGGGGACATTGCATCACCCTCCAGGCTTCAACCAAACTTGATTCAAACAACCATGACCCCTGCATAGCCCCATGGGAGTCTGACAGCAACCAATAGAATGCATGCTCTTGCCACAGGAACAGGAAGCTCAAGTTCAAAGCCCAAAAAGGGTATAAATAACACTCACTCTCCACTCCATGCAGTCAGCTGCACCAGGACCATGTGCTTGGTGGTTCTGTTCACCATCAAACTCTCTTTCCAAACAGCCTCCATGTTTCAGTGTCTTTCTCCCTGCTTGGAACTGAACCAGATGGATATTTCTTCCAACAAAACATAACTGTTCTATTTTATTTTGTTCCAATCTGTAATAAAAAAGCTCCACTATAAAATCTGAAAACACTTTTGCAATAAAGTATCAGCCAATGTTCAAGTTCAAAATCAAATCAAATTAAACAGGACTTATTGCTTCGTGTGTTTGTGATCTTGGTCATTTCTGAAACTAGACTAGTCTTTGTATGCATAAGACTCTCATTGTGGTGAAACTAGGCAAAATGTGGCTTAATCCCATTAACTGTGAGAGAGAACTTGGAGTTCTAGTGGACAATCACTTAAATATGAGCCAACAATGCGTGGCAGCAGCTAAAGAAGCCAATGCAATCCTAGCAGTGGTGGGTTGCCCCCAGTTCGCACCGGTTCTATAGAACCGGTAGTAAAACTGGCAGGAGGCTCTGCCCACTGACCCTGACATCATCAAAACGCTTCTGCGCTTGTGCAGAAGAGCACACACAACCCCATTGCAAACCAGTAGTAAAGGTAAGTAGAACCCACTCCTGAATCCTAGGCTGCATTAATAAAGGGATACAATCAAGATCACATGAAGTTCTAGTATCACTTTACAAAGCCTTAGTATGACCACTCTTGGAATCCTGCATTATGAAAATACCACAATATGAAAAAGATGTTGAGACTCTGGAAAGAGTGCAGAGAAGAATAACAAGAATGATTAGGAGTCTGGAAGCAGAACATAAGAAGAATGGTTGAAGGAATTGGATATGTCTAGTCTAGTGAAAAGAAGGACATGATAGCCGTATTCCAGTATTTGAGGGGCTTCCACAAAGAAGAGAGGGTCAACTTATTTTCCAAAGCACCAGAAGGCAAGACAAGAAGCAATGGATGGAAATTAATCAAAAAGAGAAGCAACCTAGAACTAAGGAGAAATTTATTGACAGAATAATTAACCGGTGGAATGCTTGTCTTCAGAAGTTATGGCTTCTCCATCACTGGAGACTTTTAAGAAGAACCTGGACACCTACTTGTCTCAAATGATAGGATCTCTTACTTGAGCAGGAGATTGGACTAGAAACCTCCCAGGTTCCTTTCAACTCTTATTCTGTGTTCATTGTATTATTAATAAAAAGGTATAGAAATGTAGTGTCTCTTCATGAGACTTATTTTTATGATAGCTTTTTTATTTCTTTCTAATAATTTTATAACTCCTAAATAGTAGATCAGAAATAGAAACATGGTTTATTTCCCATATCAAATACATTGTGTGTTGTCATAAGTATTTTTATTTTCAGATAACATAAAATGGATTTTGTGACATCAGTTTGGAGATGATAGCATTGGTTGGATTTTCCCTTCTAATGTCAAAAGAAACCCTCCATTTTAAAAGATTAAAATCTGGTATTGGATTCTACCTTTTAGCTAACCACTTTTCCCAAGGAAGGAAATATCTGGATCTAAATAATTTGCATAGAATGTAGTAAATTTAGGTTAAATGAACAGAAATAACATTGTAGTGGAAACTGAGCATACAACCTTCCATCCATGATTATCAGGAAAGCTTTACTAATAAGTGTTTGATGTGCATTTATCTGATTCTTGGAGAGAAGACTAGTGTAAGTGGAGAATCAACTACTTACCTACCTTCAATTTCATGTATCAGCTAATCCATTTGTCTGAGTTCCAAAACCTGGGAGTTTTGAAGGAACCCATTGTCGTCTCTTCTGCCAGCATGGGGATGGACTTCTGGGGCTGGGAGGATGGTAGGAGAAAGGAACAGGAAGGGAATAGTCACACTCCAGTTTTAACACCCATGAAATAATAATACAAGAGTTATTAATGTTGGTCCATCTTGAAAGGGGCACATTTCCACCATGATCCCACTTAAGCAATCCCAGACTGATTTTATTTTAATTTATATTGTTAAATCTTACTTTTGAATAATGCCCTGAACAAAAAAAGAGATATATTCCTTGAACTAAACTAGATCGACCAGCTTAGCTTCCTATTTTGGTGTTATGGGTTGACCCAATGAATTAATAAGAAGAGATATTACCTCATTGTTACCTCATACTTTGTGGTTAGTACACGTTCTTTCCTTGTCAATGTAGACATAAAAATCCCAGCAAAAGAGGCAGCCCGGGGTGGGGTAGGAAATGCCTTTTATTTGGAAGGGATATATTTTTGGAATGACTTCATCTCCAGCAATAGTAATATTCATGTGTCTTGCCTTTGCAACTAAATGCCTTTTATTTTGGTAAGTTTCATAGAAAGTTTTAGCTGCTAAAGGCAATTTCAGATGCTCCCTTTTCTTTCCCAATTTATTCACAGCAGCAGCACAAACCACAGCTGTGGTCAGCATCTAAAGTGGCAGATGTCTAAAGGACATTTTCTTAGTCCACCCACTCTCATGCACTCTTAGTCCAACCTTGACTCATGCATCCTGTGTGAGCTAATGTCAGTGCTGTGATTGCAGAGCATCTGGTGCTTAGTAGAATCCCATTACAAACAGAAGAAAATGCTGCTCTGCCACCATATGTGTTTGTTCTTTAGCCTCCCTCTAGTAGCAGAATCAAAAAGTTCCATGCAGCTCTTTGGCATGGGTGCATATCTGAGATTTCATGGCAATGTCCTTGGGAATTAGATACCTACATCTCCACTTGCAGCTTCAGAACCAACAATCCTTAGTGATAAGAAAACAACAAACATTGTTAGCTCTAATCGGTGAACCAGCAAGACTTCAAATTAGAACCATCCTACATACCTAATAGTGATAATAATTTTAAAGATATTTTATTTTACCTTTATTTAACTTCACTATCCAGAATAAATTAGAAGACTTACCCCCTGGTTTACATTCCATCTACCATTGTCATGTGCCACAATTATTTATTTATTTATTTATTTATTTATTTATTTATTTATTTATTTTATCGTATTTATATGCCACCCTTCTGCCATAGGACTCGGGGCGGCTCACAAGATACAAACAATGCAACAATAAAATAGTGTTAAAATAATCGAATTTAAAATTCCCAAGCAATTAAAAACTCATGGCAGATCAGGGAATTTGATGAAAAAGCCATGTCTTCAGGTTGGCGCGAAAAGTGCGGAGGTCAGGGGCTGTCCGGAGCCCAGTGGGTAACTCATTCCAGAGGGTCGGTGCGACCACAGAGAATGCCCTCATCCTGGGTGCTGCCAGCCAACATTGTCTGGCCGATGGCACCCGGAGGAGGGCAGTCCTATGTGAGCACACTGGGCAGTGGGAGGCTGGTAGGAGGTGGTCCTGCAAGTACCCCAGGCCCATGCCATGGAGGGCTTTATAGGTAAGTACCAGCACCTTGAAGCGGATCTGAAGGACCACCAGCAACCAGTGCAGCTCGCGCAGGACTGGTGTTACATGGGAGTAACAGGAAGCTCCCGTAACAACCCACATGGCCACATTCTGGACCAGCTGGAGCCTCCGGGTGCACCCCAAGGGCAGCCCCATGTAGAGGGAATTGCAGTAATCCAACTGAGAAATAATGAGAGCATGAGTGACCGTATGGAGGGCATCCCTCTCTAGGAAAGTGTGCAACTGGCACACCAGGTGAACCTGTGCAAAAGCCCCCCTTGTCACGGCTGTCAGATGGCCCACCAAGGACAGCCATGAGTCAAGGAGGATGCCAAGCTTATGAACCCTTTCTGAGGGAGTAAGCAACTCCCCTCCCATCCGAAGTGATGGGGATACTAGATCATGAGATGCCGGCATCCACAGCCACTCTGTCTTGGAGGGGTTGAGTCTGAACCTGTTTCTACCCATCCAAACCTGCACCGCCTCCAGGCACTTAGACATCACGGAGAGGACATCCCTGGGTTGGTCCGGGGTGGAGATGTAAAGTTGAGTATCATCAGCATACTGATGATACCTCACCCCGAAACTGTGAATAATCTCACCCAGCGGCTTCATGTAGATGTTAAAGAGCAGGGGGGGGAGAACTGACCCCTGCAGCACCCCACAGGTGAGGGGCCTCGGGGAGGATCTCTGACCCCCCCACCCAGACAAACTGCATACAGCCCGAGAGGTAGGAGGAGAACCACTGTAAAATAGTGCCCCCACCCCACGAGTCATCACAGTAAAGGTACCATGGTTGATGGTATCAAAAGCCGCTGAGAGGTCAAGTAGCACCAGGATGGAGGAATAACCCCCATCCTGGGCCCACCAGAGATCATTCACCAGGGCGACCAATGCCGTTTCCGTGCTGTGTCCGTGCCTGAAATCCAATTGGTACGGGTCTAGATAATCCGTTTCCTCCAGGAATTGTGGAAGTTGGTATGCCACCACAGACTCAACAACCTTCGCTATAAAGCGAAGGTTGGAGATGGAATGAAAGTTGTTCAAGGAGGCCGGATCCAGAGCAGGCTTCTTGAGGAGGGGATGAACCACCGCCTCCTTAAGTATGGCAGGGAATTATTGAGTTTATTTATTTATCTATTTATCAACTTTATTTGCCACCCATCTCACAGTAACTCTGAATTAACCTGTAGTTGTGCTGAGTATCTTGATTGCCACAATGGGTCACTTAGGGACTTTGGAGAAATGAGAGGTGAGACAAGTATTGCTCCCTAGCAAGGGGCAAAATGAAAAGATCACAAGAAGGAGGAATAACCAACCACTAGTGGGAGACAATTGTAATAGGGGGCCATTCAGAAATGTTGGAGGAAATGTTAGTCCTTCAAGATACACCAGATTATCTAGTAGATATTGCAAGGATTACTGGAACTCTTTTGTTAGAAGATATAAAAACAGAATATTGAAAGCGTTTCTGCCCCCTTTTATACAAAACAGAGGCAGGGTTATTTTGAATTTCTTTCTCACTCCTATTCCTTCCTATGGCTAAACTGATGTTTAACTATCACTTCTTGCATTCCTTCAAGGTTCATCTACAGATAGACTAGATGACTACATCCTTCCCAGAATTTCTTCAACTTTGACAGAATTACTATCCATTTCCTGTGGCTGCTATCCTCCTTTCAGAAACAAACAGAAGTACAGTAACAGCACTGTGAGAAAAGACAGGATAACACTTGTTTTGTGGTGGGATTTCATTTACAGTGTCCAAGCTGGCTACTCTAGAATTCACAGAAAAAAGTTGGTTTACATACAGTCATGATCTGAATCAGAATACCTGGGAAGATACTGGAAAAAATAATTTTAAAAACCCAGATCTATGAATATCTAGAAACAAATAAAGTTATAACTAGTAGCCAGCAAGGGTTTGTTAAAAACAGATCATGCCAAATCAATCTTAGTTCATTCTTTGACAAAATGACTACATTTGTACACCATCAAAATGCAGTGGACATGGTATATTTAGACTTAATCGAGGTATTTGACATAGTAGGCCACAACCTATTTCTTGGTAAGCTAGAAAAATGTGGGATAGACAGCATCACCACCAGATGGATTTGTAACTGGCTGACAAACCATACTCATTGTCCTTGATGGTAGTCCTTAACGGTATTATATCAAGGTTCTGTCTTAGGCTCAGTACTCTTCAATATCTTCATAAATGACTTAAATGAGGGAATAGAAGGGGAACTGATCAAATTTGCAGATGACATTAAGCTATCAGGAATAGCCTACATCCTAGAAGATAAGCTCAGGATCCAAAAAGTTCTTGGCAGACTTGAGCAATGGGTATCCAAAAACATGAAATTTAATGTGAGAAAAGCAAGGTTTTACTGTAGACCTAGGCAGAAAAAAAATCTAAGGCACAAGTACATATTAGGCGAAACCTGGCTCAAAAACAGTATCTGTGAGGGACCTTGGAGTCCTAGTGGACAATCACTTAAATATGAGCCAGCAGTGTGCGGCAGCAGTCAAAAAAGCTAATACAATCTTTGGTTGTATAAACAGAGGAATAGAATCAAAATCACATGAAATATTAGTACCACTTTATAAATCCTTAGTAAGATCACACCTGGAATACCGCATCCAGTTTTGGTCACGCCATTACAAAAAATACGTTGAGACTTTGGAAAAAGTGCAAAAAAGAGCAACTAACATATATAAGGGCCTGAAGACAAAAGCATATGAACAGTGGCGGGAATTGGGTATTTGCCAGTCTAGAGAAAAGAAGGATTAGGTGTGACATGAAAGCAGTATTCTAGTATTTGAGGGACTGCCACAAAGAAGAGGGAATCAATTTATTTTCCAAAGCACCAAAAGTAAGACAAGAAAAAATGGATGGAAACTAATCAAGGAGAGAAGCAACTTGGAATTAAGGAGAACCTTCCTAACTGTGAGGACAATTAGCCAACAGAATAGCTTGCTTTCAGAAGTTGTAGATGCTTCATCAGTGGAGGTTTTTAAGAAAAGACTGGACAACTACCTATCTTGAAATGGTATAGGGCAGTGTTGGCAAACCTTTTTGGCACTGAGTGTCAAAGCGGTAGCACGCATGAGCATGCGCACCAGTCACCTGGTTTTCCAGTTTCTGTCATGCATGAGAGCACGAAGACCTGCTGGTCAGTGTGCATGCTCACCAGGCAGCTGCTCTTCCAGTTTCCGGAACTCCTGCGTGTATGAAGACCAGCTGGCTGGCACTGCGGAACCCGGAAGAGCAACAGGCAACGGCTCATGTGCCCGGAGAGATGGCTCTGGATGCCACTTCCAGCATGCGTGCCAAAAGTTCGTCATCACGGGTATAGGTTCTGCTGCTTGAGCAGGGGGTTGGACTAGAAGACCTCCAAGGTATTCAATTTCACTCAGAATAGACCTGGACCCTTCCATTTGACTGAAATATATCCATCACCTAATTATGTTAAAGAGTTAGTAAAACTAGGAAAATGAATGTAGATGCAGTAACTATTGTTTATATCAATTCCATTCATTATATCTTTCCTGCCTTCCTACTTTCTCAAAGCACCCATGTATCAAGGCTGTACAGGTAATCCTTGACTTATGACCACAATTGAGCCCAACATTTCCATTGTTAAGCCAGACATTTGTTAAGTGAATTTTGCTCTATTTTACAACCTTTTTTGTCACTGTTGTTAAGTGAATCACTCCAGTTGTGCAGTTAGTCATATGGTTGTTAAGTGAATCTGTCTTCCTCATTGACTTTGCTTGTCAGAAGGTCACAAAAGGTGATCACATGGTCTGGGACACTGCAACTTCACAAGGCACACCTAAGGACGCATGTCTAGGACACGTGCCTCCTTCACAAGGCCCACTTAGGGACTGAGATGTAAGGAGGTGCCGGTGGGAGGAGCATTTGTCGGGAGCAAGCATTGAATCTGTGGAGCCTCATGGCCACTTGCCAATGCCTGGAGATTACTGTGCTCTGTATTGTGCGGCTTGCCCTGTTTCTCTGTTTCGCTGAACTTTTTGCTCTGGTTACTGTTGGCTAACCTTCCTTACTGCACTATTCACAGCCAGAGGCTGCTGAAGGTGCATGTGAGAGCTTTGCTCCAGGACTTGTAGTAAACGTGAGGATGTTTGGGGCCAAAGTTGGCGCAATAAAGGGAAGTTAGACCTGTTCTCTGTCTGTGTTGCTTTTGTGCCATGCCCCAGGTCATCACACAGACTATGCATTAGTTCTACATGAGACAATGCCACCTGATCCAGAATCGCATATGGAAAATACCTGAAACCAGACAGTCCCCAAACCCAAAATCATTTCCATTCTGCTGTATTCCAGGAAATCACTATAAATAGATAGCTGAATCACTGTGTTTGTAAATGTCTATGGAAATTCTCAGTCATCCAGGTCATGGTTATCCCAAAGGTGATTTTTTTCAAGAGGCAACTTCTTCAGCTTTGAAGAAGCTTCTTGGATGAGAAGGGAAATGTCTTCAAAGAAAAACCAGAAAGTAAAGTTCCCTCTTGAAAAAAAGCACCTTTGGGACACTATGTTTGTAATGGGGGTTTTGTCAGCCTCCGCCTTTGCTTGCTTTGGCTGCCATGGGAACCGGTGTGTGTGTGTGTGTGATGAGATGGCTGATGTAGTGATGGACGAAACCGAAACCTACGGGAACAGGGAAACGGCTCTGGCATTCCTGATGGATGATGCTGCCAGATGTGTGGATCCACCTGACCCCAGAGAGACCTTTGGATTGGATGATTTATGGTGGACTGTGGGAGGGGCTTTTCTGCCTATGCTTTTGCGCATTTCAACTCAGAATCTGATTTCCTATACCTGCAATCTTTTCATAGTCCAGTAAAAGTACCAATTTCTACAAACAATGGAGTCTGGGTCATCCTTTCTTGGATGTTGAAGGAAGCAGGGCTGACAGGTTTCTTCTGCCTCTTTGGAGATTGGGTACTTTACAAGAGTTTCCTGTAATTGAAATGAATCGTTGTTTTATGTGATAGACAGCTGGTAACACTTGCTGAAGTCTATAGATATATATCTTTTTCACATCCTTATACTGAAGTCTTAACTCTTTCATCTTCTGGCTCTACCATCTTTAATATTTTTGTGAGGTTCTCCAATGCTTTGGTATTACTACTCTAGTATCTTGTTGGTGGGTTCCAAATTTGGTGTTTCTCAGATCACATTTTTTCACATTTTTTTCCTTGGAGCATCTTTTAATATGTCATGCAGAATTTCTTTTTCTTGTTATATAGTTTCCCAATTCTTTACATTGCCAAAAAGATCAGCTCCATTAATTTTATAAGTAACAGGGTCAGTAAATCAATAAACATTACAGAATGTTCCTCATTTGTGTAGTTCTGTTTGTTATTGCTTTTTCTTCTGTTGTCTGAACCTTGACAAAATGGCCATCCCAGCTTCTCTACCACAATATATTTTATTTTATTTTCTGGTGTTTTAGATTTTTCCTCACAACATTTCAATATATTATTACCATTCAGTATAACTTTGGTTTGTTTAATGTTAACTGATGCAGTGTCTTTAAGTGATTGTGTCTTGGCAGCAATTGTTATAAATATATTTTTTATCACATCAAGCAGGGTTTCATTTCTCTCTACTTGTGGAAGAATTTTAAATTAATTAAATTTTCTTCCATTCCTCTTATTGCTCTCCTTAGTCTTGTTTATCTTTCTTAGCTGAAGTTAGGATATAGTTAGTTTATTCTTGCCTTCCATCTGTGGGTGACATGTTATTACATATTCTGATTAGAATACTATAGTAATGATATCCTTTGCAATCTTCTGTTTTGGTCACCTATTTCCATTCTTAAGAACAAACATAATCATTCTTAAAAATGATTTGAAAATTCATCATCCTAATAATTATTAATTGCAAAGTAGAGTGCTTAAATATTAATACAGTTCTCTATCTATTGTAACTGGGTGACTGTATGATTTCTTATAGGCATGGACCTGGCATCACAGTAGTTCACTAAGAATATTGCCTGTTGGATGTTTGCCCTTCCTCATCTGATTCAGGTCACTGTTTAACTAGTACACGTGGGTATTAATCTTTTGTGCAAGGGTTTGACTAACATCTTTGATAGTTGAGGGTACTAAAGGGAAGAAATGTCCTCATTCTATTTTGCCATTTCTTTTCCCCTCCTGATCCTGAATATAACCAAATTATCATCGTTCAAGAGATGGTTACTTTTCCAGACTATTTATTTTCAGACTTGGAGCCCTTTCTTATAAATTTAACATGTACTCTTCCACAAGAGTTTTCAGTTTCTTAATTTTGTTATTAGCATTTATTGATTGAATATAAATTGAAGGTGCTGTTTGAACTGTTAGCAGCAATTTCTAGGCCCAAGTCTGTCTTAAAGTATGAAGTCCTTAGTACTCTCTGTGCTTAGATGTTTCCTTGCAGACATTTCATTACCTGACTATCATCAGTGCCAATGAGTGTCTGTGTGTGTGTGTGTGTGTGTGTGTGTGTGTGTGTGTGTGCTTTCTGTTTATAAATAGTAGCTTGCCCTGCCAGTGTCGGTGGGGGTGTTATTTTTTCCTTGGTAGTTCTTTTATTGGAACCATTCTTTCTTTTTATTGTATAGAATCATCTTAAAGTGTAGGCAAGAGAAATAGTTTTCCTCTTTATGGGTTAGTTACTTAGTGATATCATATTGAAAGTCAGTGAATCTCCTATTTTGTCCTCTAAATATTCTGTTTGTTACTCCTGCTCTAGGAGACAGAGTTCTTCCCTACCCCAATTTAACACCACATGTCTGTTAGATGAAGGGGGGGAAATTAAGATCTCTTGTTTCCTCTTTTCATGGCAGTAATTCATCTGTTTGGAGAATTTCATAGTTATTTGCAATTCAAAGCTCCTTGTAGAGAAACCACAGAGATGACCTTAGAGAAGGAATACAGTACTTAGCAAAATATGAATTGATTGATGTCTGCTCTTTGAGATAGGTCAGGTCAAGAAACAGACTCCACAAGAAATACTGGAACTCTAATTGATATAGGCTATAGGAACAGAGACAGAATAATAAAAGCCTGCAAGTTTTTCCCTGCCATCCTTCTCATACCAAAGAGATTCAAGACAAGGTCACCTTAAGTTTCTTTATGGTATCTTTTTCTTTTTCTGGGTTTAATTGCTGTTCCACAAATTGTCTCATTTCTGCTCCAAAGTGATCTATGTGCTTCTGTCCACTTCTTCTGTTATGCTTCTTGTATTTTCTTTTGTTCTTGTTCTTAAATCTTCCTGGCATTGTTATTTAAGTTTTCCATTTACAAACACCAGTGATTATTGAGGCATTTGCTTCCAATCAGTTGCTTTTGTTTCAAGAGCTTAGGCAACACACAGAAGTTTTGAGATATTCGTGCTTCCATTTGCATCTTTCCTCTCTCTTTGTTCCCATTTTAGGAAATTGGATTCTAATCTCCAGTATTTTTTTGAAAGATTTTAAAGAGTAATTAATTCTTTTTATTTACAATTTTCCTCTAAACGTTTATATATAAATAGCATACATGTTTAAAGTGATTAATTAAAATGTTTGGAAAAGATTTTAAACTAAATTTGTTTCTGTTGTCATTTATTACATAATGAAAATATTACATTAAGTTTCTTTCTTTCTTTCTTTCTCTGCACCTTTTTATAATTAGATAGCTTTTAGATTGTCTCAAAGGCATCTCCCACAAACAAATATGGGTATATGCAGTAAGACTTGCAGATGCAATTTTTTAATCAGAGAAAGTTGGTTGTTAGTGGTTACTTTTCAGTCTTCTGCTCAAGCGAGAGCAGAGTCTCTATTCATGACTCTTGTAAATTACTTTCATTGAAACCTTTGACACATTTCTTTTATATTCCCAATAAATATGATAACGTGTATAAAAATTAAATAGTGTTATGTAAGATTTTTTTTTAAAAAAAGATTGATAGTGCAAAATGCAAAGGGCTTGTAAAAATATAAGAAAAGAAAAGGGCTGATGATTTGGCATCTATAAAATCTCAAGGATTGCTTTTCTAGCATTTGTACAATTCAAAAATATAAAATTTCCAGATGAAGAAGTTGTTGTTTTTTTTCCAGCAAAGCCATTTTAGACCCTCTTTTGGGTCTTTGGGTTATTGCCTTGGTGGTGCAGTGGCTAAAGCACTGTTTAAGTAAAGCCAGCTGCCTGCAATTACTGCGAGTTCAGTCCTCACCAGGCTCAAGGTTGACTAAGCCTTCCATCCTTTCAAAGGTGGGTAAAATGAGGACCCAGTTTGTGGGGGCAATAAGCTGACTTTTGTATAAAATATACAACAGTATGAAGGCTATTGTAAGTCTCCGGAGAAGGGCGGCATATAAATCAAAATAAAATAAAATAAATAAAATAAATAAATTGTTATCTTGCATTAATATCAGATTCAATATTCTTAATTGCTAAATCCAATGGTCTGCAGTGAAGTAACTCTCAGATGCAGAAGTATTGCTGGGCTACAGAATGCAGAGAGAACTGCAGAAAGTTCTCTCATTTCAGATTAATCCTGCAATAAAGTTTCATGTTTAAACATTTCACTTTCTAAATTCACTCTACATATATTTCCTTTTGGCTTGAACAAGTGTGAATGTATTTTGCTGAACCTCCCTGGGTATTCAATAGATTTACTATGAAATCACTTTATTGGCTATGGAGTTCATTAAAAGATTACTTTAAAAAGAAGATAAAAGTGGTTATTGTACCCATGAAAATTCTATTAAAAAGTTTATGTGATTTCATCATTCTAGCCTTTGCCTATCCACTGCAGGATGAAAGCCTCTTCTGCATGTTGCCATTTAATACAGTCCTGAGCCTTTTTTTGCCAGTTGGGCCCACAATACTTTTTTTTTCTTTTTGGATTTATATGCCGCCCTTCTTCGGAGACTCAAAGCGGCTTACAATGCGTTAAGCAATAGCTTAACTTAATATACTTCTGTATATTTATACAGTCAGCTTATTGCCCCCACAAACCGGGTCCTCATTTTACCCACCTTAGAAAGGATGGAAGGCTGAGTCGACCTT
>JANHZT010002426.1:77623-90284 GCA_032468215.1 Stegonotus admiraltiensis
TACTATTAAAATTACATTATTAAATCAAATGATCTTTCCTACAATCTACCACATTCTGCTGCACCAACTTTGTCCTTCTTTCCATCAACTTTACCGCAAACTTGGCAATCCATTTCACCAGCTGCAAGTTAGAACCTAACAATGTTGCAAGAAGCGCTCTTTAGATTTATGTTTTGCTGATCTTTCTACCAACCAATGACTACTGAATAAAATAATAGCAATAGTCCATATTATATATATAGTTATCCATTTTATTCAGCATAATGAGATTGACCTAAAAGTTAAACATTTTAAGAACATTTAGAATATGAATAGATGTAAAAAATATTTTGTTGAATTAATTTCGGTATCATAGTTAATAACGGTTAATTAAGAACATTACGGTTAATGTTCTTAATAATGAATTTGTTATTGCATTAAATTTATTAACAAATTATATTAATAAATCAAATCTTTAATCAGAAATGTTATAAATAAAAAATATTTTCTTTCTTTCATATTTTCTTTAACAATGATCTTTACCTGTATATTTTAAAAAAATCTGCCAAAAATACATGTCTTTGAGACGCAACCTGAGGTGCCTCTGGAGAAAAAATGAAATTAAAACAGGTTTTAACTGAAAATATTGCCATTTTACAATTTCAAGGATCTAGATTCTTCTTGAAGTAATGTTTTAGAACTTATTTGACAAGAAACCAAAATATTAATGATCTCATTTACAAGTTAATTAAGAAGTATTTGCAATTTTCAAAATGGGATTCTCTCACAATATGAATTGGTTATGTGCGTAAGGGTTACAATAATACTACTGACTCAATATCTTCCCATGGTGAATCCACACTAAATATACCACCATCATTTCTAAAACTGGGCCAAGCACCTGCCAGAATATCAGAGGAGTCACACAATAACTTTCTAATTTTACTACCCCCCAGATGTGTGAAGCATATTACTTTCTGAAATAGGTCCTTAACTGTTTGCCAGACAGGTACTTTAGGTCTTCTAACAAAAATTTCCAAGTGGATTTTTCAATAAGATATATTTAAACATTGCTTCTGAAAAAAAGGTTGATTTTTCAAGCAGTCATTACTAGGGAATAATTGGAAATAGTAATAGCATAAACATTTCAATCCCAAAATAATTCACTTGACATTAGGGAATTGAAAAGTATACTCTTACTGAAAAAGGATGTTAGCATTGTCATATACCCATGATGATGAACCTATGGCATGTGTGCCAGAAATGGCACGCAGAGCCATCTCTCCGGGCATGCCAGCCATTGGCAGTTGCTCTTCCGGGTTCCACGCATGTCTTCACGCATGCAGGAGCGTTGGAAACCAGAAGAGAATGGGAGACTGAGCTTCTGTTTCTGGCACACGCATGCACCATGCCAGCTGGTCTTCACACGCCATACACACCAGAAGCTGGAAGACCAGGTGACCAGCGTGCATGCGCACACCGGAAACCAGAAGCGGTTCCGATTTCCAGTGCTCCCACAAACGTGCACCAATTTCTGGTGCTCCCCCGTGCGCGTATGCTCCCATTTCAGCACTTGGTGCCAAAAAGGTTCACCAATACTGTCATATACCTACCAAATTAATTTCAACATATAAAGTTAAAATATACCACATATATAAAAATTAGATTCATATGGAGTAGCTGATTATTAGAATAAATTAATTCATTTTATTTTATTTGCATTGATTAACGTTTCTGCCATTTAAAACATAAATATTTAAATATTCCATTCCATTCCATTCCTGCTTTCTCAAAATCTCAGGTAAATGATTTTCTCAATTACGTTTTCTAACTTTTTTTAATTTTTTCCCACAGTTTTTGGCTCTTTTTGTATTGTTTGGCATTAATTCATTTTTAAAAAAAATACATTACATGAAAAATACTATCTCACGATATACATATTTGTAATTAAAATTTTCTAATGGACTTGTGTACTATATTTTATTGTATTCCAACGGATTTCTGTTCAATATTTTCCTGTACACCTATTTTATATACTTTCCTTTTAATGTATTTCCTGAACGTTGTTTTTTGGAGAAAATACTGACTTTTCTGGAATTGTCCATGTTACAAATTACACAAACTCTTGTAGTCTTCGTTTTCATTGCTCAGTTGCCTGCTCACCTCCCACTGCTACTGCAATAGAACTGGGAATAAAAATACATATATCCTCTTTGACAGAGTAATCTCCATGAGAATTTACAAAACAAGAAATAACTTGTTTTGTTTCACTTCCTACATAAAGTAAAAGCAGTACCAAGAACTTAAGATCACAGAATGCATGATCTGGAAAGGACCTTAAAATTGCCTCTACTGCTCATTACAAAAATCTACTATCCCCTTTCTTCCAGCCCCAGGAGATGGTCATCCACTCTATTCCAAAATTTACAACTGTTGCTTTAGGAAATATCAGTAGTCAATGAAAGTTTATTAATACTTCATAAGTTTTGACTGTCCATGTCTTTAACATATTGTTTTCCATTCTTCAATAAATAAGAATCTATTCTAATCTTAAAACAGATTTGCAATGCTACTAATATGAAAGGCAAAGGAAAAAGTTCTAATCCATAAATGTGAACTCACATTCACAAAACAAGAATTGAGATACAAGCTATGGTTCAATCTACAAACATAATAGGTAGGATGTATTTACTCAGTTAATGGGGCTGCTTATGGTTAAACATTAAATCATTTATTTGAAATTACTAATGCTTCTTTAGATTATCTGCATCAATCCCCAAATGTAGTCATTTGTTTAAATCCAAGCAATACATAAACCTGATTCCTTGCTGATTAATCTCAGTCTCTTGAGTCCAAATCCTTTTCCTATTATTTTTATCCTTTGTTTGCAATATTGTGTATTTTACTTAATAAAATACTCAATAATTAAAGTTTTGATTGCCTACATATTATTTTTGAAGTGACATGTGGTGATCAAACACACACATCAATGACATTCTTGAAATGTTGGAAATGATATAAGACTTGACACATGAAGTGAAACAATCACTGACAACCAGAATCCCATGTCTCTAGGTGATCATTATAATCCCTGTAATAGAATCACAGGTATTGTATTGCACTGTCCAAATCAGTGTTTAAGGGGCTTTACTAAGCCTGCTTTTATTGTCCAATGAAATGCAGGTTTCTCTCAGCAACATGATACAGAGCACACTTGATACTTAAAGCAGTTTATAATGACCACATCTCTTCTCAGACATCCTTGGGGACTTGAAGATTACTTATTTTCTTTTATGCTCTCCAAAAACAAGCCTGTTTTTGTAGACACAATTATGCCTGTTGGTGTAATAAAATTCAAAAATAGTGGGTGGGTATATTGCAGTAAGTTTGGCTTCCAGAATGTAAAATAACTCAGCTACTCTAAATAAGAGTAATGAAAGCATGTCCTGAGGAAGTCTCGGTGGCAACTTTCCAACTGTTTTTTTTTTCTTATGACTTCTAAATATACTCTTAAATGCCTAATAGAATTACTGGAATTATTTTCTCTTAATGTTTTAAAGTAGACGTTTCATTTAATTTTAAGAGGAGATGAACTTGGCCATAAATTTACTTTTATCAATGGTAGCCATTGCATACAGAATTGGACACAGTACAAGTGCCCTATACACTGAGTTCTAGCTACATACTCCATATAAAATCTAGCCATAAAAACTGTTGTTCAGATTGTAGGTTGTATCCCTATTAATTCAATGTAGGTATAATACTTTGAGTTAAACTACACTAGACACAACATTAAATAAATCTTGGAGTTACAGGACTTGGAAAATTTTAAACAGCCTTGGTTATAAGGATTATGGCAACAATTAGATGGAAATGAACAGATTTTTTTATTCCAATTCTAGTTACATGGAATAATCATACACTTGAAGCTATAACAGAAGCTTCAGGGCAAGGAATTTATTCTGGAACTTTCTTATAGAGCTATAGCTTTTTTACATCTATATTACTGCCTGTTTCAAAGAAGTGATGAGAGAATAAATACAGAAATAAACTTAATGATCGTTATATACTAATAAATGAAAAGCAACAGCATCTTGAGAGTGGAGAAATCCTGACATAGAATTATACTATCCCAAGTACCAGGTCCTGGTCTGTTCTAAATGCTTTCTTGGCATCTTGGGAGTCCAAATTGAAAACTATAAGTGAAACTAAATGCTCAGATCATGTTATTTGATGTGTGAAAAGAAGGAATTGGATTTCTTTAATCTCCACTTTAATCTATCTGATTAAGCCATGTGAGATCTGATCTCCAACTGGTGTTTTTTCCATATTACTAGAAGATTCCCTGAGTTTTTAAGAAGATATTAGGTATTTAAAAATTAAAGGGGAAAAATAATTGTATTGAACAAGTACAAAAATAGCACATACCATAGTAACAGTTCCAACACAATATTTATTATTGGAAACACAAAGATTCAGCAGAAACAAAATGTTAGCTATTTGATGCATAATGTTCAATTAGAAGCAAGCCAATATATCAATTCTTACACACGTTGACTGAAACTTAAATGAGAGATATTAAAAAGCTAACATTCTGTAACATTTGGAATGTTTCCGTTTTAGGTGACATCATGGATACAGAAATACAACTGTCTGAATAATAGACAGCAATTGATGGTTTTTATTCGTTTCTAGTAGGTGTTAATTCTAATAATTAAATATAATTATCATTATTTTTGAAAATATATTAAAAGAAATATAAAACAATTAGAATTATTATTAAAATTATTTTTTGATTTTTTTATCTAATTAATTTTTAATTTTCTGTAAATCTACAAGGACAATTTTTTTTCTAAAAATGTTTCTACAGGTGCAGATCACATTAGGAAATGAATTTTTATTAGTAGTATGAAAGTTACAAGAATATTTCAATTTTATTCAATGTTCAATATTCAAATTTATACCTGTGATGGCCTTCACTGCACTCCCCAAATCCCTACAAGTAGTAAATATATTTTTTTATAAATCTATGTGCTTCATGTTTAAAGAACCAATAATGATGATAATATTGCTAAACCTTATTAAGTATAAATGTCTTATTTAGACTGCAAGCCCACTGGAAACCTATTTTACAGTAAGCCCATTACAATTCAATGTGCATGCGCGCGCGCACACACACAGAGATTTATACATATGTATAAATATACATATGTTTATACAGATAGAATAGAGAATCAAGTATTTATCATATTATTTTAGATTATTTAAAATTATTTGGAAAATATATCATTAATACTGAAAAAGTTCACAAACTTTCTGAAATTTTATTTTAGCTTAAAATTTCCTAATACCAATTATTATTATTTAATAACCAATTATTAAATGTATTATGCTCTGGGTGCAACTGGGTGATCTCGCACTCATAAAACATCAACACAAAATTGTAATTAACAATATGGTATTATTAACTAATCTGGTGTTGGGTATTTTTTATGTCTATTCCCTTACTACAATCAATATATTGCTGAATTTTTCTGCAAAAAATCATTTTCAGACTTTTAAATATATCAATGTAGTGTTTTACATCAGCTATTTATATTTAACAGTGACACAGCTAAAATAGTCGAAGTACTGCTTCATAAAACTATATAAATTATGTGATTAAATGGGGAGTATTTAATATTAACTCCCTCTAATTAGCACATCTTGTGTTTTGGATTTATTTCATTTTCCTTCAGATCAGGATAATGTATTTAATGAATGGATTATATTTCTGGAAACTTTTACAGAAATCTATGTTCAGTATATCTGGTATACAGTATAGAGGATTTTCCATGTTTACTTTTAAGTTCCATGTTGATTTTTGAGATTCTAGCGTTTACTTCTTTATCGTCTATGTCTCTTCTCCCAGAAAAAATGTAAATGCCACATTTGCTATGGTGGTAAGTAATTAATGTTTCCTATCTCATAACAATATTACTTATTTAATATTTTGTTCATGCTTTATAGCAGTCTTTTAAAAAGTATTTTTAAAAAGTAAAAAGAGAACATGATATACCCTACTTGCCTTCATAACATAAAGATATTTAGGTGTAGCCTCATTTTTATTTTTGTAAGAGGAAGAGGGATAAACCATCTCACTCACTTAGCAGCCACAAATACTTCACCACATACTTAACTAAACCCCAAACATATACTAGTTCCCTCATCCTTTTTCTGAAAAGCATATTGCCTTCAGCTGTGGCTGTTCACAATGTTAAGAAAAAAGCTGTAATAGGGATTCTGAAGGTCATGTTTTGGTGACTGTAGAAGATGCCACACCCTGGAGAAGTTGTATAAATAGGTAGCCCCTATCTACAGTTAGCAAGTAAAGAGAAAAATACAGCTTTCTAATTTAAGATTCTGTTGAGATGCTTAGATGTACCAATATATTCAACATGAAAGGCTTTGCTCATATGTTTTTTATAATCCTTTGCTAAATGAACCTTCAGCTATCCAAATGTTTAGTCTATTTATTATGTTTATCATAACTCATCACTTCATAGTACTTGCTTGATGAATTCAACAGCAAATAATTTTCCACTGCATAAGTACTTCAAAGAAAAAGCAACATTTTTGCTTTTATAGGGTTTTTTTCTGAAATATTTGTTCAAAGCAGAAAAGCAGTTTCAGAAACATTTCTGATATTTTTAATTTATTTAAAAAGAGCAAACTGCTGACAATTTCTAAAGTAACTTTTTAGTGCTGGAGAACATGGGAGCAAACGGAACTGTTCTTAAGAAGTTTATTCAGAATATTAAAAATATTCTTCTTTCCTGCTCTTCAATATTACGCTGCTCTATGTAATTTTATAATGGTGATAATACAGATAGTCCTTAACGTACAACTGTAATTGAGCCCACAATTACAATTACAATTGTAAATTGTGATTGTTGTTAAGCGGATCATGTGACTGGCTCCGATTTTACAAACTATTTTGCAGCAGTCATTAAGCAAACACTATGATTGTTGGACCCATTGTTCACTATGGGCCATTTTTTGCTGGAAAGTAAAAGTAAAAATTGGTTCTGGCAAAAATTCTGTAAATTGCTGTTATGTGACTTCAGGATGCTGCAAATGACCGTAAATATCGAAAATGTGGCTATGTGATCACATACAACCCAGACATTGGCACTTTTAATCTGGGTCTTAAGTACTTTTGGGGGGGTTAGGGTTAAATAGTTGCGAAGAGACTGCTTGGAAGTCAAGGACGAACTGTAATGTCATTCTGTTTTAAAATATCTTAAATTTTATTGCTGCAATGCTATGGTATCATAATTGATCACTTGATGATAAAACAGGCAAAGGCAACAAACTTCCCACTCTACCCTGTTCTTACCTTATCTCCCATATATAAGAACCACAAATGTTTCCCATCCAGAATGAGCCCAAAGATTGGATCAGATCTACCTTCAGGACATAAATGTACTTGGGAACCAAATCCAGTAGCTCTTTAAAGTATAAAAACATTTTTTCACTGTATCCCAAAATTTACTGGGAGTCAATACTGTAGTTCTACTTTTGTACCAATAGCAAACTTCAAGTTCTCAGTAGTTTTCAAAGCCCCAAGTAAATCTATCTAGTTTTAGGCTGCCTATTTTCGCTGGCAGAGCACTTGGGCCACCACAGGTGCCCCGATATGAGTGACGTTGAGCTAGCCATGCCCACCCTGCCCACACCCATCCTGGCCCTCCAAGATCAAACACAACCCTGATGTGGCCCTTAATGAAATTGCTTGACACCTCTGCTCAAGGGCATGACCACTGAACCAACCTCTTCTTCCTCTTTTTTTTCCAAGATAGAAAGGAGCGGCACCATAATAAAATAGTTCCTCACAATGATCTGAAGAGTAGTATCTGAAGAGATACTATAGTCAGTGTTATTCAACGCTGTAGAAAGAATAAATAGGCCCCAAAAGAGCACAATTCATCCACCCGGGTACCAGTTAAGGTTATTCATCAGAATGAGCAATGCTGTTTCTATCTCTTGCTTGAGTCTGAACCCTGATTGCTAGGACTCCATATTTTCTATAGTGGAAGCCCACCATCTTTTAAACATTCTTCTTTAAAGGGGGAAGACTACAGACATGATGATAGTTTTCAGGACAAGAAAATTTCTCTTTAAAATGAATATGTTATTTCCTTAAAGGGACATTTTAAAGATTTTTTTAAAATCCCACCTTTGTAACTTTTATAAGTAACTCAAAGTAGCAAACATACCTAATATTCCTTCTCCTCCTATTTTCCCCATAACAACAATCCTGTGAGATGAATTGGATTGAGAGAGAATGAGTGACTGGCCCAAAGTCACCCATTCGGCTTTCATGCTAAGGTAGTACAAGAAATCATAGTCTCCTGGTTTCTAGCCTTGAGATTTAATTACTAGATCAAATTGGTTTTCAGTTGACAGAAATTGACAGAATTCGGCAACACCAGACAGAAATCTTTGCCCTCTTTCTAAACAGGCACTGATCACTTCCAAGTTCCAGATAGTCATGTATCCAACCATCCAAAAGATCTAAGACACATGGGATGAGGCACATGTTAGAGAATCGTAAAAGTCATGAATTGCATTGCACTTCAGAACCCAGTATTCATAACATGATAAAAGAAAGGTTCCTAAATATACCTCAGTAATCTACTGTATTTTTCAGACTATAAGATGCACCAGAATATAAGACGCACCAAGATTTCGAAGACGTAAACTAGAAAAAAAATGTTTTTGCTCTCCCCAGCCCCCAGGAGCACTCTGCAGACCTCCCTTTGTGTGTCCTGTTTTTCTGGATGTGCAGAGGGTTTGGGAGGCCTGCAGAGTGCTCCTAGGAGCTGGGGAGGGCAAAAACGTGATGCACGGGGGGTTTGGGAGGCAAAAAAAGGCCTGTTTTTTGCAAAAATGAGGCATGCAGAGGGTTTGGACAGCCTGCAGAGTGCTTCCGGGGGCTGAGGGGGCCAAAAACACCCCCATTTATGTGAAAAATGGGTCCATTTTCATGAAAAACCAGGGCTGTTTTTGGCCTCCCAAACCCCCCCCATGCATCGTGTTTTTGCCCTCCCCAGCCCCCAGAAGCACTCTGCAGGCCTCCCAAACTCTCTGCGTACCCCATTTTTGCAAAAAAAACGGGCCTGTTTTTGGCAAAAACAGAATGCGCACGGTGGGGTTTCTGGAGGCCAAAAATGGCTATATTTGGTGTATAAGATGCACCAACATTTCCACCCTCTTTTAGTGGGGAGAAAAGTGAGTCTTATGCTTCAAAAAGTATGGTAATTCTCTATTGGTACTCTAGAGTACTGACTCTAGCAATTGTGACCGAGCTTCCTCTGAATCCAGTTCCATTGATCAATCAAGTGAAGACTTTTTAATGAGTTTTATTTCTTTGGCAAGTACAGAACAAATGAAAAACTTGTCAATCCTCATCTACATTATTTCTCAAATTCAGCAACAGAAATTTTTTAGAATACATTCTGATGATTGGAATTTTCACCTGTATCCTGATCTTTGTTTCCAGCAATATTACTCAATAATAACAATATTACAATGTTAATCTGTATCTGTATCTACTCTATAGAATTCTCCTATATTTGTATACTACAAACCATTTATAGCAAAACCACAATAAAACATACATGCTGATTGAGTGTTAGTTGAAAAATGTACTTGAAAAGTTGCTTGTATCTTCATATTCATAATAGAAAAGCAATTCCAAAATAACTAAGTTTACCCACAACATTTAGTGTATATATTAGATATCAATCAGATTTCCAGTAAACATAAAACTTCTCTCCAAACGTTCAGATACTTTATTTAGATTATAAAAATACCCCCAAAAGATAACAATGTAAGTTCTAATTATTGAATTCAAATCATGTTTGGGAAAAAGAAACATTACTAGAAGTCAAGTATTCAAGCCTACAGAAAAAGTTTTGTTTATATATATATTTGCAATGTTTGTTTCAGGAAACTGATCAAACTAATCTAAATGTTTAATTATAATTTTAAGTTTAAAAAATAATAAAATAGAAATTTCCATACCTCAAAGATTACAAACTCTTTCCATGGATAAGGATGTCATTCACTAGACCAGTCATCCAACTTTGATTTGTTACAAAACTTTACAAAAATGGTTATTACAAAATAGCCTTTGAAGCAGCATCAAAAAGAAAAAAACTTTTGGACTCAGTCTGAAATAATGTTAATTCTTGTATATTGTCTCCCTGAACTGGAACAGGGAGAAAGAAGTGTCATTCATCTGTCTGACGCTTATCCTTCACAGCACCATCACACAAATTTGTAACATTTGTTACAAATACTTCCCCTTGCTACAATTAACTGAGAATTGCAGATTGTTAAGCATGTTATCTACATCAATCCCAAACATTTCAGGCTTGGTTCCTCCCAGTCCTGAGCCTCAATAAGGTAAGGAATTGTATTCTCTCTATTCTCCCCCCATCTCTGCCCTTTTGGTTGTGCTGCACCATGTCTTCAAGTGTGGCATGCAGTCCTTGAATCATGCAGCTCTAGGTCTTTTTTCCACACTGTGCTCAGAGGCTTATTTGCATACCGCGGCTCTGGGAGTGAAAGAAGACCCTGAGCTGCAGGACACCATAAAGCTGTGGATATCTCTGGAACCTCAGTCCATCCTAGCAATACAATGCAAAGAGGCTTTCTGGTGTGCTGCATCTCTGGGACTGCAAGAGCTCCGGGGCTGCAGCGCAGTGCAAACCCCTTCATTATATGAAGTCACTAGCCCAGTCCAGCCCTGCAGTCACCTTTGCCACTCTACATCTCCTGCCGCCTTGCTCTCTGCCTAGCCTGGCCCTTCATGAGGCAGCTGCCGGCCATGTAAGGCCATCTTCCCTTGATATTGTGAGAAAACATCTGTGAGCAATCAATGCAAGAAAGCATTGTGCATCCAGTGATAGGTGACTGGGAGGGTTAACATGCACCTGAAGTCATAAATACAGGTGGGCTGCCAAGTACCCAAATTTTGATCACATGACCATGGGGTGCTGTAACAGCTATAACTTTGGGGACTGGTCATAAGGCACTTCAGCATCACCATAACTTTGCATGGTCACTGAACAAATGGTTATAACTCGAGGATTACCTGTATAATCATAATAATTATAATTATAATTATAATTCATGTTATATGTATATTATTTTGACTGTTCACCGCCCTGAGTCCTTCGGGAGAAGGGCGGTATAAAAAACTAACTAACTAACTAACTAACTAAATAATAATAATCTAAACACAAGGTTCCTAATGCATGGACAATACTGGTTATTCTACCCCCCTGAAGGAAAAATATATAGATGATAAGCCATCCAAAGCTGTTAATATGTACATCTAGTTGCTAAGATCATATACTTCTTATTGATAATGATTCTAGGAACATGTTTAAAGCATGCATTTCTTCTTTCTGAAAATTTACAAGAGGCAAACGTAAGACCTAAGTTTTGTCTGGATTCAACCTGAATTTATTCATTCAACACTACTATATGAACAGTCATTCCTGTCCACCCCCCTACTCACCACAACTTCATGACCACCTTCAGTAGCTTAATACAGATATCAAAGGCATGGGGGGGAAAAGAAATCTTTATATGGAACTTAAAGGGACTGTGGCACCCCAAGGAGGGTACCAAAACAGAATCACCTGGTATTATTCTCTTCTGAAATTATATCGCAAAAAAGAGATAACAGCAAACAGTACTTCTATGCCCTGATTCACAAATATGCTTCTGAAGGAATCCGACATCAACAGACATGGCCTCCAGGCCAAAGTCCAGACTGAATGCTGAAGATTTAAGGATTTCCTTCTACACTTGTACAGATAGTATTTTCTTCAACACCTTACTCCCAAAAGGGATATTTGTGCATGGACTATATTTGCCCTGTAAATCTAGATGCAAGGAAGTTATTTTTTCTAGGGGGGGGGAATCATTTTTTGTAAAAAAACAAAACAAAAACAAAACAGTAATATCATTTTAAATTGCACACTTCAATCAGAAGAGAGAAAGTACCTTGGAAGTCTTCTACTCCAACCTCCTGCTCAAGCGGGAACCCTATACCATTTCAGACAAGTAGCTGTCCAGTCACTTCTTTAAACCTCCAGTGATCAAGCATGCACAACTTCTGAAGGCAACTTCTGTCCCACTGGCTAATTGTCCTCACTGTTAGGAAGTTACTCCTCAATTCCAGGCTGCTTCTCTCCTTGATTAGTTTCCATCCATTGTTTCTTTTCTTGCCCTTTGGTGTTTTGGAAAATAAGTTGACCTCCTCTTCTCTGTGGCAGTCCCTCAAATATTGATCTGCTGTTATCATGCTCCCCCCAGTCTTTCTTTTCTCTAGATTTGCCAAATCCAAATCCTGCAACCATTCTTCATATGTTTTAGTCTCCAGGTCTTTAATTGTTTTAGTTACTCAAAACATGGTTATTTGGCCTGGCCGGATTGGACTGATGGGGTCTTTTAAAGGGGATTTTATCGGTTTTATATTGTGATTTTATGTGTTTTATTGTTGTGAGCCACCCTGAGTCCTTTGGAGAGAGGGCGGCATACAAGTTTGATAAATAAAATAAAATAAAATAAAATAAAATAAAATAAAATAAAATAAAATAAAATAAAATAAAATAAAATAAAA
>JANHZT010002426.1:90384-103099 GCA_032468215.1 Stegonotus admiraltiensis
ATAAAATAAAATAAAATAAAATAAAATAAAATAAAATAAAATAAAATAAAATAAAATAAAATAAAATAAAATATCTCTTCTGTGCACATTTTCCAAGGTCTCAACATCTTTTTTGTAATGTGGTGACCAAAACTGGATGTAGTATTCCAGGTGTGGCCTTACTAAGGCTTTTTATCTAAATTTTTATCTTATCTAAAGTAACAGGGTTGTGGCTGTAAAATTACTGTCATATTTAATTCCTTCCTTGACACATTCTCCAAGGAACATGAACTAATTATCATTGGTATGTATTATAGGAGATTGAAATAATACTAAGATATCTTCCCTTAAGCTTCATCAGATCAAGATATAGAAACCAAAACTCAGACAAGGCTAATTTCTCCTTCCAAAAGAGTTGGAAAGTTTCCTTTATTTTTTATGTTTTATTGCAAACAGTAACTATGATGAATAAAATGGGCTATATAGAATACAGCAATTCTACTGTAAGAGCCATGGTGGTGCAGTGGTTAGAATGCAGTAATGCAGGCTAATTATGCTGACTGCCAGCAATTCGATTCTCACCAGCCTTCCAGCCTTCCGAGGTTGGTAAAATGAGCACTCATATTGTTGGGGCAATATACTGATTCTGTAAACCACTTAGAAAGGGCTATAAAGCACTATGAAGTGGTATATAAGTCAATGCTATTGCTATTCCATTTCTCTCATAGCTTACATACATAGCTTTTAGAAACAGTAAATGTAAGAAATCGTATGGAGATATTATAAACAATGTTATAAACAATGTCAAACAATATCAGTCATGTGGTTCAAGCTTAGACGTGGCTGCTAAGACTAGTCTCAGTTAGCTGCATGTGGCTATATAATATACAATAGTAAACACCATAAAGAATTACAGCTTTAAATGTTGAGAAAGATCATGGTGTTGATTCGCCATCTTATACATTATTTTATCTGGACATACACTGTTTTTTTTTAATGCTGTGAGCTATCCCAGAAGCAACTGGAATCCTAATCAAATGAATGAGTGAGTGAGTGCCTAGGATGACCGGATAAAATGGATGATAGGAATATGTATTAATCAAGAAATGGACAATATGAAGAAGCAGTAATCAAGAAGTAGCAATAGCAGTATCACTTGGACTTATATACTGCTTCACAGTGCTTTACATCTCTAATGGTTTACAGAGTCAGCATATTGCCTCCAAGAATCTAGGTCCTAATTTTACTGATCTTGGAAGGATGGAAGGCTGAATCAACCTTGAGCTGGTCAGAATCGAACTGCTGTCAGCTGGCAGAATTATCCTGCAATACTGCATTCTAACCGCTGCACCACCTCAACTTCTATTGCAGTATTGTGACTCAATTAAAACCACTATATTTAAATAGTTGCTACAACAAATGGATACAGTACTAGCAAAAACAGTACTAGCAAAAGTCAAATCATCTAATATATTTGTGATCTAATTTCTAAGTCATACTGAATCTATTAGCTGAATTCTCTGGTGTTTGATAAGGGGTATGATGAGGTTTCTACCATAAATCAGAGGCCAATTTATAATGACTGTATTTAAGTTTATTATGAACTACTCTTTTAGTGAAGTATTTAGTCAAGTAGCTTTCATTCAAAATACATATCTAAACCAAAGTATCTACAACATTGTTTCTGCTTGGTAGATTATACAATTTGAATAGTATATAATGACTAGAATTAAAATTCTTAAGAAAATAAATATTTGAAACATATTCCAATTGCATTCAACTGATCAACTGAACATGTTTATGCGATGCAAGTAGTCCTCAATTTATGGCCAAACTAGGATCAGAAACAACGTTGGACTTACCTGAACGTTTGTTCTATGTGCGCTGCGTGAGAGTCCAAGCAATGGGTGTTAACTTTGTCTGATTGACCAGAGACTGAGTTGGAATTTGTTTGGCCATGCCTCTTCCTCCTGGCTGAACTCCAGTTTTTTAATGAAGACTGGATCTGGAGAGGGCGTAACCTGTAAGGAAATTCATCCGCTCCTGGACCCTGGACACATACGGAACCGGGGCGGGGGGGTTGGACTCTCACTTAGCACACACAGAATGAACAGTCAGGTAAAACCAACGTTCCTTCTCCTGTGCGCTGCTTAGAGAGTCCAAGCAATGGGATATACCCAAGCTAATTCTAGGGCAGGAAACAGAGGGGCCCCCTTGACTGGAAGAACCTGCTGTAGAACCCTCCTCCCGAATGCCACCTCAGCCGAGGCAAACTTGCCCAACTTGTAGTTCCTGATGAAGGGTGAGGGCGAGGCCCTGCAAATTTCCAGGATACAAGCTTGGGTAGCCTAAGCTGCCATAGTGGCTGCGCTCCTTGTTGAGTGTGCCGTAATACGGCCAGACTGTGGCCTGTCCGGATGCTCGTAGGCCAATGCTATACATGCCTTGAGCCATTGACCGATGGTGGATGGAGTTACCTTTGTGCCCATGGACCTGGGCTGAAATGAAACAAATAATGATTCAGTCTTCCTGAACAAAGCCGTTCTGCTGATGTATTTTGCACAGGGTCCTGCGTACATCTAAGGAGTGCCATCGTAATTCTCTGGTATGTCTGGGGTTTGGTCAAAAATCAGGTAATATGACCACCTGGGCCCTATGAAACCAGGTGTTGATTTTGGGCACTAATGTCAGTCAGAGGACATTCAGTCAGAGGATAACTCTGTCTGGATGAAAGATGCATAAGTCTTTTCACACAGCAAGGGCTGCCAGTTCAGTTCAGTTCACCTAGCAGATGTTATTGCAACAAGAAAGGCGACCTTGAAAGCCAGTATTTTGAGCCTGGCAGACCCTAATGGCTCGAACGGAGGAGAAGTGAGTGCATGTAACACTAGTGACAGATCCCATGAGGGGTATCTGTGGACGGGTGGACGTTGTAAATTGGATGCCCCTTTCAAGAAGCTATGTATCCTTGGATGTTGTGAGAGGGTTATTGCTCCATCGCAGGTCAGGATAGTTGCCAAGGCAGCTACCTGTCTGTGGAGAGTGTTCGTGGCTAGTCCTTTATCCAGCCCATCCTGAAGGAAGTATAATATATGTGGAACAGATGCTGATGTAGGGACTAGCCTTGTATTGGTGCACCGGCACCAAAAGGAAGTCCATGTGGCCTAGTACATGTGGTTCATCACTGTGGTCCTTATGCTGGATTGACAGTCTTGGGAGAGACCTGACAGGTCTGGGTGTTGATCCTTGCTTCCAAGGGGAGCAGATTGGTGGAGGGTGTCATGTGGCTCTTCTCCAGGTTCATAGAAAACCTGTGCTCCTGGAGGATTTGGACCATGATCTGGAGGTCCTGTCTTGCCTGCTGTGGGGATGATGACTGGATCAATATGTCATCCAGGTAACATTGTATTCTGATGGGTCTTGCCCAAGGTGAGCCGCCACCACACCCAGCAGTTTTGGAAAGGTCCTGGGGGCTGAAGAGAGTCCAAAGGGAAGGGCCCTGTATTAGAAGTGGGTCCCCATGTAGCAGAACCTGAGGAACCTTCTGTGAGATGGTCTGATGGGAACATGGAGGTAAGCCTCCTTGAGATCTATTGATGTTAAGAGATCTCCCTGTCTGATGCAAGCCAAGATGGAATGCAGAAATTGCATTTTGAAGCATTTGTACTTTGTATGTTTAGCTTCTTCAGATCTAAGATGGCTCTGCTTCCACCTGATTTCTTTTGAACCAAGAAGAGAATCGAACAGAAGCCGAAACCCTGATGTTGTGCTTGTACCAGTTCTATAGCCTGTATGGCCAGCAGATGTTGAATCTCAGCTTCCATCAGAGATCTTTTGGTGGCATCCCTGGACACCGAGCATTGGATGAATCGTCTTGGGGGATTGGAGCAGAACTCGAGTGAGCCTGAGTCTCACTGTTTGTAATGCCCAGGCATTGATGGTTGCGTCCTGCCATCGGCTGGCAAACCTGCCAAGACGGCTGCCTATGGGACACTTGGCTGGACAGTCACTTGGTCCAACAGTAAGGTCAGTTGCTGGCTCCCCAAAAGGGACGTCTGGTTTGTGGCTGTCTGGCCTGATCTCAAAAGAACGGTCTGCGATTGATCCGTGCCCTGGGGGTATGTCCTCTGATAGGCTGGGATGTTGAACCCGGTGTCAGGGATCCGAAAGGGCTGCCTGCAATAGAAAGGCTTACCCCTCCTATCCGCCCTTCTGTAGACGTGAGGAAGAGCTTTCCTCCTGTCCTTGCCTTCCGCTAAAATAGGGTCCAAATCCTCCCCGAAGAGGTTACCTCCCTTAAAGGGAGCCGATGCCAGCCTCCATTTTGTTTTCATGTCAGCTTGCCATAAAAGACACCTGGAGGTGACATTAGATGCTAAGGCCCGTGAGGCAAACTTTGTCACATTGAGGGTCATGTCTGCAGAATACTCGATCGAATTGCCCAGGCGGCCTGGTGGGTCTTACAAACAGATAGCTCCACCGTTCTGTCCTCAGTCTTTAAACCCTCAGCCGGATCAGAAGGAAGGTTGTTAGTTGTGGCCAGATTGGCCATTGGAGCATCTACGGTTGGGAGTTTCAGGAGCTCCTCGAGATTCTGTTCCACAGTGTACATCCTCCTATCCATCCCACTGGGGGCAGGAACGGTCCGAGGCTGATTCCACTGCCTTTATATAACGTCGACAAAGAGCTTGGGAGAGGGAATAACCTCTTGCTCTGTGACAGGTTCTGTGAATAGAAGTGTGCTACAGTCTTGAGGGTCCGTGGAGCCGTCAGAATGCCCGCTTATTGCTCCCATGTTGGCCATTGTTTTTGCCTTGAATAATAAGGTCTTAAACAAATAATAAGGTCTTAAACAATTTGTGACAAAAGAGCCCAGTGACTACTTCATGTATGAAGGGATGACACCTTCATCCTCAGAAAAGTTATATTCTGGCAGATCTTCCTCACCCATAAGCAAAATGCAACTGTGATGGGAGGGTAAAGGAGATTGAGGCTCCTGGATATAGTCCTTGTCAAGGTGTCCTGTAGGATGTAGGACCAGTGAACTGGAGAACCCAATGGCAATGGGGCCGAAATACCCCTCTGAAGGAGGGCTGCATCAATGGCTTTTGAAATGGTTTGCACAATCATGCCGCACAGTTCCTGTGACAATGCAGGCACCTGACTTCCTTCCGGGTAGAGCCCTGCTGCGGTATGAGTGAAGGTGGCAAAGGGACGGAAAGACCTGACGAGAGGTGGACCCTGGTTCTAAGGTGATTGAGCCAGGTGGGGAATCAATTTCCCCTGCATAGGCAGTTGTTTGAAAGTCCTGCATCCCAGTCAAGACAAGGGGAACTAACACTTCCACTTGCAAAAAATAAAAAAAAAACAGGAGTGCTTCCCTTTGAACTGGGGGAACAGGCAAGGGAAGGAACGAAGCGCTTTTACAATTTCCTTTCTTCCTTTCTAAATCTTGAATGGAATGGTTTTTTTTTTTAGTGGAAATCAATGCTGTAAATTATTCATTGTCATTAGTTAGCGATTTGGATATCTGGCCTGAAAAGGGTTCTTCCTTCTCTCAAAAAAATAGCCAGAGGTGGAAGTCCCCCCCTTCTTCTCCCTCCCATTTCACTAAGGCTGTTCCTTCCTTCCTTCCCCCTCTAGCTGATTTGTTGGGCCCTAACTGCCCCAGGTGTCAAAAAACCTAGGACAAAACTTCCTTCTGTGTATGGGCTGCGGCAAAGCACCTGGGAGGGAGTGGCTGTGGCCATTGTGCCGGGGCGAAAGACTGGTGGAGGGCCAGCTGAGGAGAAAAGTTTGTGGCTAATAACCCAGAGGTGAAAACCTCAAGGCAAAATAGGCAAGGCAAAAGAGACCGAGCCGAAAAATCCTAGACTCGTGTGAAGACCAGTTGTAAGTCACTTTTCCCAGTTCTGTTGTAACTTTAAACAGTTGCAAAACAAATGGTTCTAGGATGACAACCTGTACAGTATTTCAGTAATATGATTGCAATAGCAATTTGGTTTAATGTAATGCAGAGTGCTATATTGAAATAGCAACGTGTAAATGAGACTTCATAAAACAATATAATAACTGTTAAATGAGCTTGAAAATAGGAAAATAGAAATATACATAATATTTGATGACCTACCTAAACTACAGTATATTTTTACATTTTTTGCTACATTGAAATACATTTTTCTAATATTTTTCTTACTAGGCCTTGCTTTATATTCATTTAGCGAGTACTTTTCTTTTTAATACAGAAATTTTCAGTTTTTTTTAAAGCTACACCAATGCTTTGGAAAATCAAAATGGGTTTCCCTAAATAACAACAGACACCTTTTATTTAATACTTTATTATAAAAGTCTCTCCTGCATGAATGTGAGTCCTGGGTTCTGTACCAATATACATCAAACATCTGGATAAATTTCACATGTACACTCTGTGCTTCATCCTTGGCATTTGTTTGCAAGACCATGTCGCCAATCTGGAGGTCCTGAATCACACAAGGTACACCAGCATTGAGTCCCTGATTAATAGAACTTAGAGGTAGTGGATGGGATATATAATCAGAATGGATGACTGTATGTCTTGCTGATTGCTCTGTGGTGCGCTGGAGACTGGGAAGAGAACTCAGGGTGTTCCGTGCAGGTCCTACAAAGACACTGTGAAGGAAACTCTACACCACTGTGACATCCAACCAAAGAAACTAGAAGCTGCAACTGCTGAAAGAAGCTGCAACTGCTGAAAGAACCTGCTGTTGAGCCCTGTGCTCCATGAAAGCCTCCACTGGCTTTCAATATAGGCACCACCAAAAAGTGATAGAAAATCATGAGCAGCATCATAGAATAACAGTGTCCCCATTGTGCTAGACAATACACTTCCAGACTAAGACTGCACAGCCACCTTCAGGTCCACAGGTGAACTGCACAACAGCAGCTTCTTTGAACCCAAAAACATTTAGCCTTCAGTTGTTAAAAGTTTATGTAAGCTACACAGTATATGACATGTGGTCTTTTTTTTTATTATATTCACAAACATTCAGAAGTTGATACTTACTTGCATATATCATCTTCTGGGTCTTCAAGCCCAAACCTTTCATCAAAAGTAAGTTGTATCAACATATTCTCTTCAACTGCAACTAATCGCCACACAAGTACTATGTTGCGAGGATAAGTGTAAGGAAACTTAGGGCTGTGAATACTTCCATTAGAGGACACAGTAATAACCTTCTCATGATGTGGCTCTTGCACTCCTATAAAGGAAATATAAACATACAAAAGAATAATCAACTGCACAAGCAAATTATACTGAACAATATAATTCAATTCTAAAGATGTTCTTTGATATCTTCTAATCTAGTATTCAAATTTATTTCTTAGATTGCCATGCCATACTATAAATTATCCTAAAAGGAATTCTCTCAAAAGAGTTGTTGGAATTATCTTAAGAAAAATGCCCAAATATTTTAATTTAGCCATGACAAACCATTGCATAATAAGCCATCTCCTCTAGGTTCCTAGTTTTTGACTTTTAAAAGAAGAGGAAGAAAAGGAGGAAAAAGATGTTGAGAGAATGTATGTAAAGAATTGGCATATCTAAATCCCCCAATGCTTTGTTTTCTAAAAAAAAAACCCATGATTTGATAAACAGAATCATAGTGCAATTGTAATTAGTAGGCAGTCAATTGCTAAAATGAAAATGATGTTTACAAATTTCTATTTTTCTATGATAGTATGCTGACATTCAGTTACACATATATAGGTGGTCCTTGCTTAGTGACTGACTCGTACAGTGACTAACTGCAATTACAAAGGTGATGAAAATGTAACTTTGCAACCAATTCTCTCACATATAACCTTCACATGTCTGTAAAGCAACGAGAAGCTTAACAAATATCAAAAGTAGAGTATCTGTTTCAGTTAGCACCCACTTTGCTTAACAACTGAATTGCAGGTCCCAATTGTGGTCCCTAAAGGAAAATTACTTGCACTGCAATATTTAGATGGATTAGAAGTTATTTGCTTACACAATAAGCTCTATCTAATATGTATCGATCTCTTTTAAAAATATTTACTAAAACTTGATCCAATCTTATTTGCTATAACTTATTGGGACATAATCCTTTATTCTACCCAGTGTGTTTCTCTTCCTGTCAACAATAATAGGGATTAAAATTAAATCCTCAAATAGCACTAATGAGATAGAAGTGTCATTTGACTGAATAAGGTCATTGTCTTTCCTTATTTATTCATACACTAGTCAAGCTGTGGCCCTTTTGGTCATTGTTTCAGAGATATTTTTTTAACTAAACACAGAAATACCTAAAAGGACCACAGATGGGCAAATCAGCAGTGGCATCAGAAGTGACTTCTGAATTCCTGACAGCTTCCCCATTCAATTTCCTTGTGGGAAGCTGGCAGGCAACATTGAAACCTTCCTTCCCTGTTATGCTATCATTACTTCCCTCCCTCCCTTGAATTCCTGCAAGCTTTCCCATTTACTTTGCTTGTAAGAAGCTTTCAGGAGAGGTTCTGTTAATGGGAAAGCCAGCAGTAAGTGGGTAAATCCAAATCCAGCAGGCAGGCAAGTGGCTCTGCTGGGAAGGAAAGAGAGCAAGGGGATGCATAGGGGTATGGGTCGGGAAGGGCATGCAGAAGTGCATGAGAGGTGCTGTGCAGGTCGGGAAGGGTATATGCTGTGGGTGGGAAGGGTGCATGGGCGTACGCAAGAGGTGCTGCATGGGTTGGGTTAGGGGCAAGGGGGCAGCATGAGTCAAGGGCGTATGGTGATCACAAAAATAAAGAGATACCATGCAGGCTGGGGAGGGCATGTGGAGAAGGTGTGGGTTGGGAAGGGTGCTGCGAGTTTATGGGAGAGCATGAGAGGTCCTAGACAAGTGAGAAAGAGTGTGTGGGAGGCAGCATAAGTCCATAAAGGTGTATGGGGGTGTGTAAGAGGTGCCGCTTCCGCATGAGTCAGGGAAAGCACATGGGGGTTTACAAGAATTGAAAATGGTGCGTATGGGTGTGTAAGAGGAGCCACATAGTTCTGGGAAGGTGCAAGTCGGGGAGAGCATGCATGGACCAGAATTGATGTGCAGGGGTTCCTTCCTCTCTGTTCCTCTGTCTCTTCTCCTTCCCCTTCCCTTTCCAGCAGGGAAGTGGTGGTTGTTGCTGCGGAGCACAAAGGATTACAAGAATGTCTGGAAAATTGTCACAGAATGTTGAAAATGAGGATATGTGACTGCTGCAGCAGTACGGCAACTGAAGAAACCACAAATTTCCCAAATTCTGTTCCATCCAGTTATGGGTCCCAGATTTTGAATACATTTTGTAAGCCCATTTGAGGTACCTTGATTCAACAACTGCTGCCTATGGTATCTTGTTTTGCCCAGTTACAAGTTATAGAAACAAGAATTTTAGTAATATATAGGTAATCTGAACTGACCTAGAGTTGAGCAAGGCAGTCTTTTTGTGTCTCATTCTCAGAATGCATGTAGTTTCTCTGTGCTAAAATAAATTAGTGTAAATTTTAAGACTGGAAAACTATCTGCAGATTTAGGACCTGTAATTTATGAATTAAGAAACCTAGTTGATCTCAAATAAATGCTAAAGCGTGGATCAGACATCTTTACTATTTGAATAGAAGATGATAAAAAAGTCCCAGGACTGTGGGACAGACTTGGAGGTCAGGAACAAAAAATCCAGAAGATGGCAATAACATCCTATGTTATAGCCAAGAAAACTACACAGATGTGTACATGTAATCATCAGGAGTTGAGCTTGATTCAAAGGAATCTTGACTTTCCTCTTAATGGAAAACTCCTCCAAGGACTGTAGAGGGTATAACAGGCCAAAAAGAAAAAAGAAAGAAAACAAAAAGCAATCGTTTGTTTGAACTTTATTAAACTAAATTGATTAGGACTACTGCTGACTTTTTGTACTAAATATATTGATTACTACACTGCATGAAAAGTCTCCAATTTGTATTTTAATTTGTATTTCATCATCTGATTGCTGTTTTTAACACTGCAATGTAAGAAGGTATTCCTGAATGCCTTCTATCAAGTACTATTTGAACAACATTCCAAATGCTAGGAGAGAGGATAGTTTAGTCATACCAAACATACACATATAGAGAAACCAGAGATGATCTGAGAATCACTTTTACGATCTTCTGACAAGCAAAGTCAGTGGAGAAGCCAAATTCACTTAGCAACCTTGTTACTAACTTAGTAACTGCAGTGTTTCAGTTAACTATGGCAAGTAAGGTTGTAAAAGGGGAAAAACTCACTTAACAACTGCCTTGCATAGCAACAGAAATTTTGGCCCTCAATTATGACCCTAAGTCAAGGACTACTTGCAACTCACACCTGGAATTGGCCAAAAAGCCTATTGGTAATGCAATTTCTGCAATACTGGTGTTACTCCAATGGACCATGGCATTCTGATCAGCTGCAGTTTCCAAATTGCCTTTAAGGACAACCCCATATTAAGTGAATTGCAGTAATTCAGGTATTATAAGGCCATGAGTTACTGGTGCCTGAGCTTCCTGATCTAGCAAAACCAAAGACAGGCAAGAGTCCAGTTGGCTATGGATCCACCTACAGCTTTAGCAGAAACCTCAAGTTGAGAAGGCCCAAATTACAGACCTGTTTTTTTGAGCCATCATCCAGAGATAAACATGGAAAAGTTCTGAAATTGAAAATTTCTGAATAAACACTATCTGCATCTTAGTGAGATTCATCCTAAATTTACTTTATTATATCCAGCCTCCAAGGAACAAGTCAAGACTTCCACTACATAGTCTATTTAGCATTATTTTATTGATATATTTATTTAATCCAGACCCAAGGCATTATATGTTAAATACTTTTTGTCAGTCTCTTTAATATGAGTTTCTTGCAATCCAGCTATGAAGAGGAAGTTCCAGGGATTCCAGCCGAGACTCCCATCTCCACAGCTTGTCCTTGATAAGCATCACACCTATTTTTATCTTTTCCGTTCCTATCGTTATGTTTTGAAAAATAATGCAGTTCCGATCCATTTTTTTCCAAAAAGTCTTGTGCTTTAAGGACTGAATTTAGTCTACATCATTGATTTCTTTAAAAAGTTGAAAGACCTCGAAGGTTTTGATTTGAGATTTGGGTGGCATGCCTATCGTGGTATGACAAAGTAAAAGTTAACCTTGGTTTTAAGATTCATTTAAGAGGCAATCGATTGCATGTGTGGTGGAAGTATAAAAGAAGATTAGCTGATAAAGTGCCACTGTGGCTATCACAGAACAGAGATGATTTTGGAAGGTAAATGGATGACATATCAAGACTTATTGATATTTAAAGAAGAGGGATTTAAGATAAAGACAAGAGAAGTAACTAGTAAGTGAAAGATTTTCTTTTGATTGGTTTAATTATTATACAATTTTTGAAAGACTTAAACTAGATAAAATAGTTTCGTTTTCACAGGAACTAAATCTGAATTGGATGTTAATTTACATTCTGGAGAAGACCACTTGATTTCTAAAGTATATAAAATGCTACTCAAGACGAATCTAGAAGATGAATACATTAAATCTAGAAGATTAATACGTTAAAGAGTATATGGAAAAATGAGCAAAAATGTTGGGTATAATGTAACGCTAGATAAATGGGAGAATGTATGGACAAAGAGACTAAAATTCACATTAAATTATCATTTGAAAGAAAACTTTTATAAAATGATGTATCCCAAATAGACTAGTGAAAATGTATAAAGGGATTTCTAATAAGTGCTGGAAATGTCAAAATCCAAGTTCATATGTGGTGGTCTTGAAAATATGTGAAACATACTGGAGAAGCATAACAACGATAATGCAAAATATTTAAGATACAAACATTAATGAAACCTGGAGCTTTTTTTTTAGGTATGATGGACAAATCAATTGAAAAACAATTTGGGGTGCTATTCCTTCACATGGTGACAGCTTTGAGGATTGTACTTGCCAAACACTGGAAAGAAAAAGAGATGCCGACTGTTGAAGAACAGATTTTGAAATTGACTGAATTAGCAAGCGATGGTGAAAGTATCTGCTTTTATTTGAGATAATGGACTAGACAGCTTTATGAAGAGACTGGAAACTGTGGACTTTCTACAAGCTAAATACAGGAACAGATAGTTAACGGAGGGATTTGAAGATTAATATGTTTAGCACAACCTATTGCCTGCTTTTTCTTCTTTCGTGTGTGTGTGTGTGTGTGTGTGTGTGTGTGTGTGTGTGTGTAAAAGGGGACCCAGCCAGGGTGAATCATTCATGTTAAATGTGAAATTTAATTCACTTTTTCCTTCTTTTTTGTATACTATTTTTTGTTGTAAGGATTGAATGTATGCTTTTGTTTTGTTTCATTTTGTTTGTTTTATTGTTTTATATTTTGTTACGATAAAATAATAAATTAATAACAATTGATATATTTATTTATTATCCTATCTTTATTAATTTTGTAAATAACTTAAGGCAAAGAAGATACCTGATACTCCTTCCTCCTCCTATTTTTCCCACAATAATCACAACTTTGTGAGGTGAGTTGGATTGAGAGAAAGCGACTGGCCCATTCACCCAGCTGGCTTTCATGCCTATGGCTGGACTAGAACTCAAGTCTTCTGGATCAAATCAATACCTACTTATTGTAACATACCAGCCCCATCTATGGGATTCAGGCAGCACACAACCCCCCCCCCTCTGGTCTGCGGAAAAACCTCTCTCATTGAGTGGTCA